>PVKE010022634.1:0-25507 GCA_004027555.1 Craseonycteris thonglongyai | reverse complement strand
AAGGGCGGGAGCCGGGACTCGATTCCTGGTCCCCAGTGCTACAAAGTGAGCGCTTAACCCACTGAGCCATCCCAGCTTCCCCATTGTGTATTTCTTATAATATCTTTTCAAATGCCACCAAGAGCAGTTAATTTTTCCTATTAACATTCTAATATCCAATTATTTCCCTTAAAGCTACAAACTCATTAGGTATATTCCTTTTTTGTTATCCCAAGGAACATCTTAGCACATTACAAAGTTTTATAATATGTTTTACTAAATTCAATATAAGTCACAAGACAGTTTCAATTCTCCCCTGATTTCTTCCTTCATGGCACTATTGGCTTTTATTAATGAAAAAAATCATTGAAAATTTTTGAAGATATTTATTTATTTAAAAGTTTGCAAAACTGTTTATATTTATTATAAAAAATTAGCTTTTGAACACCTGAAATCAAGATTGTATAGTTTTAAGCTTAGTTATCCTTGTTTTATTATTAATATAAGGATATTTTTATTTCCTATGTGTTACTTCAATACCTATTATATTTTAACTTTCTCCATATTGTAAAATGCACTTAGTACAGTATTTTATTCTACCCTCAAAGGTATGCCTTTTTTTCACAATTAAAAAATATAGGGGGCAGCTGGGATGGTTCAGAGGGTTATGTGTTCACTTTGAAGCCCCTGGGACCAAGAATCCAATCCCGGCCCTGGCCCATGCGGACCCACATGCTGAA
Organism: Craseonycteris thonglongyai; assembly: GCA_004027555.1. Classification (NCBI taxonomy): domain Eukaryota; kingdom Metazoa; phylum Chordata; class Mammalia; order Chiroptera; family Craseonycteridae; genus Craseonycteris; species Craseonycteris thonglongyai. The sequence goes on along the minus strand of PVKE010022634.1, from coordinate 24,788 downwards.
CTGGGGTGTGCCCCCAGTTCAGTTCTTGCCTCGGCCTATGTGGGAGGCTCCCGGCCCAGTTCCTGCCCTGCACAGCCCCATGCCCACCTGTGGAGTAAAACTATATGGAAAACTAATGTCAACTATGGAGACTGCTCTGAGCCCTCCCCCTTCTCTCTGTCTCTCTTTGTCTCTGTTTCTCTCTGTCAAAAATCAATAAAATCTTTTTTTTGGTAATAATTTCTCATAGCCTGGAGAAGGTTTATGTTTCTATATGCTCTCCAAATTACTTCAACCTCAAAGTTTTTTTTACTGCAAAATTTGCTGTTGTTTTGATTTTAGAACTCTCAAATACTCAAAAAAAAAAGGGGGGGGTGGAGAATTCTAAATAAATAAAAAAGAGGTTTTAAAATTTTTGTGTGTTTGGGCAAGAATACAAATGGTAGACAGAAATATGTACAATTGACATGTTCCTAAACCAAAGCCCAACTTAGTAGTGTCAAATCTTATTTCTGAGGTATATTTGATAGAATATGAGATATGTGGAGACCATATACCATGATGGAGAGAGAGCAAAGAATCAGGCACACTTGAACGTAAACTGAGATTCTGGCAAATACCAGCTCAAAGTCCCTAATCTTTTGAAAACCACTAACCTCTCAGCTTGACTTCCTTGTCTCTAAAGTAGTGGTAATGGTCATTGAACTTGTAGGATTGCTATAAAGATTAGAGATGAAGTCAGTGACACATGGTAGACAATTGCAAGCTATGTTATTTTTTCAATTGTCTTTTAAGAACTAAAGAAGATTATTCTCTTTAAACTTTCATGATTTTACTCTATCAAACATTTGGGGACTTTACTCCTTTTTTCTAAATTATTACTTAGAAAAAGAGAAATTATAATTATGTTAATTTGCATTTTAGCCATAGTTGTGAATAATATTATAAGAAGAACTCCAGTGTGAACAGTGAGACAATTTTTATAACAAGTAAAGAGAAATGTTGTAATATGGCTAGCATTAGAGGAACTTGAGTTGAACAGTTAAGCAACTTGAAATGCAAAGAGTAGGGCCTGCCTGCCATTCACTGTACCTACAACTTGAGTCTTAGATCATCAGAACATTTTGGAGAATGTGAATCATGGAATAACCAATGTAACTTGTAGTAACTTGACAACTTAGTAGAGAAGAAAAACAGTGAAGGCAGCTGATCAGTGCACACCTAGACTTGGAATACAAATAAGATCAAAGTAAAACTGACAAACTTGCATATGCTGCTCTTAATTTATGCCACAGAACAGAGATTTTTAATGAACAATTAAATATTCAAAAGAACTATTGATTGACTGCAAATGCAGAGCAGAAAATATGTGAATAATATTTTTACACTTGATCTTAGCCAAAAAACTGAGAAATGATAATATTTTTTAAAACAAACAATAATAATAGTTGTCATAAGATGTCAAAAACAAACAAACACTAAGATGATATTATACTCGTGCATTCTCAGATACTTATGTAGTCACCTCTAAGGCTTGAAAACTGAGACAGTCATATTATCAGTTGCTCATGTTCTATTGATATATGTAGGTGAGTAAAATAGTCTACAATTATCATTTGCAAAAATGTATTTCTATTTAGATATCTCCTGTTTTGATTCTTTGATTTTTAGTCTACCAATTCATGGGTTCATAAATTTTTAATTTATATTTCCTCTGTGAAATGAATTACTGATTTCAAGGTTAGTTTCAATAATTACTAATAACCGGGGCCCATGAGACCATAAAAGCCTTAACAATGGTGGTCAGAAAACAAGGGTAGAGTCGTCACCCTGCCATTGAATTGTTTTGTGACCTCAAGAAAATTATTTATTATCTTTGTACTTCACTTTTTATCATTAGTGAAATAAAACCCTCAATATTTTTTTAATAATTCAAAGATAATGCTTTTTCTTATAGTTCAGAGATTTTTGGTTCTATATCTTTTTTAAGTATTGCAAAAGAAGTAATAATGAAAGATACTACCCTGTTTCCCCAAAAATAAGACAGTGTCTTATATTAATTTTTGCTCCCTAAGATGCGCTAGGTCTTAGTTTCAGGGGATGTCTTATTTTTCCATGAAGAAGAATACGGTACACATTTATTGTTGAACAAAAAAAAAAAGGAAATTTATTACCTGTATATGGTACGGTAGTAGTTGTCATCACAAACCAGCATAACTAGACAAACTGTGAATCCTGCAGTATCAAGAATTTCTTGTTACTACCATTATTTCCATGTACAACAATCTATGGTGCATTTACTCATTTATTCAATGACAGTCATGTCATCATCTTCTGGAACATCATCATAACAATCCAAACCCTGAATTTCCTGGTGAATTTCTTGTGACTCCATTTCTTTCAGAATCAGTGGACCAAATCTCTCATGTTTAGCAATAGCACTGTCCTTAAATGAGTACTTCTTGTCAAGGTAGCCTGCTCGTAGTGCATTTGCAGTGTAACTGTCAGTGATTTCCTCCCATGAATTCTTCACCCAAGTCACAACCTCTTGCAGTTTAGGTTTCACAAAGTTTCCATGCTGATTTTTCTCCATTTTATTTTCAATGTAGTCATTACTTTCCATGTGCAAATTGTCCTTGAATGGCTTGTTTATTGCAATATCAAGAGTCTGGAGATAGGCCGTCATTCCTGCAGGAATCATTATTTGATCTATTTTTCTTTCGTGAAGAAATGTCTTCATGTCTTTAGCATGGTGAGAGCTGGCTGCATCCCAGACTAGCAGACCTCTTTGGCTCCCTCACATAACAAGCGGCAGCATTAAATCGACCCACTTCGTTATAACTGCTTGTGTGGCCCAGGCTTTTTCAGTTTCAAGAATACGTAAAAATGCCCAAAACACATTCAATCTTTTCCTTCTTGCCCTTAGAAATGATTAAAGGTGGGATTTTAGTGCCATCCAGATGAATTGCCAAAATACAGGAAACATGTGCACTTTCGTAAGCAGTGGAGGGAATGTACACTGAGGAGGCACCCCGCTGTTCAATTGTTGTTTGAGATGATTGGCCCATAAACACTGCAGTTTCATCCATAGCAATCATGTTGGAAAGATTGTATTTAGAGAAGTCAGCATCATCAATAAAGGACTTGAATGCAAGTGCTCACTTAATAACTTGAGCATCTTCCAGCCTAAACAATGTTGTGGATCTTCTTTTTTTTTTTTTAAAAATATATTTTATTTATTTATTTTGACAGAGGAGAGAGAGAGGGAGAGATACAGAGACAGAGAGAGAACTGAACTAGGGGAGCTCCCAGTTCAGCATATGGTTCCGCACGGGCCGGGGCCGGGATTCGATCCTCGGTCCCCGGAGCTGCAAAGTGAGAGCCTAACCCACTGAGCCATCCCGGCTTCCCCTGGATCTTCTTAAAGACAGTTCACTTCGCTGAAGGAAATTATCCAGCCAGTGTTGTGAGGCTTTGAAGTCTTCGGGGGCTATATCAAACTGTGGTGCCATTGCAAGGGCAAATTCTTGAATCTGAGCCCTATTCACAACCAAAGCCTTTGCTCTCCTGTCAACAACCCATTTACAGATCAGGTCTTCCAGCTCAGAAAATAATGGTTGCTCACCTGATCCACACTTGCGCTTTTTAGCATTCCCTTGTCCACTTGTTCAATGAGGTTACCATACTCTGCTCACCATTTTCGGACCAATCGGATACTCAACATCTTCTCTTTGCAGAAAGCAGTAAGATTTTGGCCCCAAGTGTCTTCCACGATTCCTTTCTTGTACTCCATGGAGTAGCTTTTTTTTTGCACTCATGTCTAGGGGTAAAAAAAAAATGGCACTGGGGTATCAGGGTGGGGTGGGAGAGGGATCACTTAAAATGACACAGGAGGATCAGAGGGGGATCACTTAAAATGACACAGGAGGATCATAAGGGATTACAAAATGGTAATCCCCCCTCTGATTCTCCTGTGTCATTTTAAGTGATCCCCCTCTGATCCTCCTGCGTCATTTTAAGTGATCCCCCTCCCCCACCCCTGTGCCAGTGGACACCTTCACCAGACATCCCCCCCACCCCTTTATCATACATTTCCCCCCTACCTCAGTCACCCTGGTGTGTCCACACAATGTGCCCGACTCCTGCCCCGCACGACTCACTGTCTAATTGTGAGTCAGCCAGACTCCATCAGGGCAGAGCGAGCAGCAGGCGGCAGCTTGTCCTGGCTGCGGTGCGGGCTCTCTGATGAAAAGAGACCTTGCACTTCTTGTCTGCTCCGGCTGCGCTGCAGCCAAAAGTGAGCTGTGCGGCGAAGCGCGCCGCTCTGGTCCAGAGTCCAGAGTTACGGTAGCTTCGGGGGGCCTTATGTTCGGGGGAGGCCTTATTATTGGGGAGGTCTTATCATCAGGGAGGTCTTATTTGGGGGGGGATGCCTTATATTTCAGTGAGAGGTAAAACTGTAAGTAGGTCTTATTTTCGGGGGATGTATTACTTTTGGAAAAACATGGTAATATTTTAGGGTGACCAGACGTCCTGCTTTTGGCAGGACAGTCCTGATTTTTAACAATTTGTCCCACATCCTGCGGCATTTTAAAAAAGTCCCAATTTTTGGAAAGAATGCACGACAAGCTAGGAAACAGCGGGAGATAGACAAAATTTTTAATCAAGGACCCCCCCTCCCCAGTCAATGGTGTCCCACTTTACCAATGTTAAAATTTGGTCAACTTATAATATTTTTAATAATCACTAACACTTAATCAGTGCTTACAATAGCCCAGGCCTCATCCAATGCACCTTACATTACTAAGTCATTTAATTATCACAACAAACCTCTGTGTATGTCCCATTAGCCCTGTTTTATAAATGCAGAAATTGAGGCACTAACAGGATGAGGCACTTCACTACTAAGAGGCAGAGTCAAAATTTGGCACATAACTCTCTACAGAGGACATGTGTTTGTATGTCTACTGTACAGGCACAAAGGACTAAGGCCATAGAGTAGATATCCTTGAATGCCTGGGAAAATAGTCTTTAGGTAAATTGTGAAGACATAGAGACCTATTGAACGATGTTGAATAGCAGAAATGTTTTGACCCAATCTGCACCTGAAGGAGCAGTCTGGAAAGTTTGACAGATTCAAAAATGTGGAAGAGGCAGAAAAGTTGCTGGGGGTAGGAGGTGGCCTGAATAAACTGAAGCTAGGTAGTTCAACCAAAATAAGGAAACTTTAAATGATCATAGGGGTTGAACTTGCCCACCATTGCAGATGTAGAGTATGTAAATAATCTAAATTATAGTACACATTTTTTTTAACCTAAGTAGCATGGGAAATGATATAAAGATATTTTATTGAGAAATACAATTTTGAAAAAAAGATGTTGCGGCAGACTGGTTAAGAAGTTCTCAACTAGTTTGGATTGACGTGATTACAAAGAAGACAGAAATAATTGAGGGATCAGAATTTAGCTAATGTAGGAGTAAATCATAACAATGGTAGTGATATGACCTTGTCTTATCTCTTAGAGTCTGTGACCTGGGTTGATGACGTGTTCACAGCTTCAATGGGTGGTAGTAAAGAGGGTCAGTGGCCAAATTGAGGTAAATATGAACATATTAATCATAAAATGACCATTTTAGTTTTACTTTCACCAAACTTTGCTTTTCTGGTTTGAAGAGAAAATATCAGAAACCTAACAAAACAAAATATCAGGAGGACCTCAGTTCATTTTCTTAACAGAAAAACAAGCTCTATAGGCATTGACTTCTACAAAAGTGGGTTGGAAGTAATCCAATAGTGACCATGGGGAAAGAATTAAGGTGTTCATTAAACCTTCCCTATGAATTTTCTAACCTTTAGAACTTCAGAACTTTAAAATTATAACATCTCAATAATAGAAATTTTATTATAATGTTCCACATTTAAGAGAATCCTGAATGTATCATTCCATTTTAAGGCATTAGTCATAACTTTTAAATTTCATGTACTGAAAAACCAAAAAGCTCCATGTAAAAATTTACAGAATGGGATTTTGATCTGCTCTTCTGTTTAAATAAAAAAATCCACCCAAACTGTCCACCTATCTTTTTATAAAGTTTGCTTGCATTTTCACACTTCTCTTTGAAAGATTTGGTGGCCTTGGAAAGGTCAGTGTTTTGTTTGTTTGTTTGTTTGTTTGTTTGTGTTCGTTTTTCCCTCAGTGTATGGGACTAGTGGAAAAACCAAACCTGTGAATAAGACTAACATAGTCTATGCCACCTTTTATCCATTCAACTAATATTTATTGCATATTGAACATCCACTAAACGTACAATGCTATGCTGGGAAGAAAAACACGCATAGTGATGTAAAATATAATCCCTGGCTTTTCAAAGAATTAGAAAGAAACAGACAAAGCCAAAATGCAAGGAACACATTAAAAATGCCTTATGTGCTGTATGAATAACACTTTGGGGAGGGAAAAAGATCATTTCTGTCTAGAGCAAACTGCCTAACATAGTTTTAGAATCTGTGCTCTTTTACACTTATGTGTTTTAATAGACTTACTGTTGCTTTGCATGAAAAAAGTCTCCAGCCCCCAGTTGCTTTTATTTTTCCTGGTAGATTTCTACCTCTCCTTCAGTACATTGCTTAGAAGTTACCCTTCCAGAGGGCCTGCCTTAGGCTGGAGTAATGTGTGTGCTATCGTAGTTTCTTATTGTAATACATATTACAGTGTAGAACCATATACAGGTCCAGCATAAATAATGCCCTTTTTTATATAGTATAGTGTGCTTGAGTGTGCTATTGTTATGGTAGAGAATTTTGTAATAAAAGATGTTGGTATAGGTTACCAGCTCATAAAAGGGGGCATTACTTCTGTCAGACCCTGTATATTATAAATTATACTATATGGTACTATATAGAATATTTCTATTTTAGTAGAGACAACGTTATTAGTTTGTTTCTCAACACTGTGCAAAAAATCTGGGACATGGTAAGCATTAAAAAAGTTTGTAGACTGAATCTGTTTTTATTGGTTCTTAAAGACTGTATTGGACTTCTACAAGTAGAGATGATGGGGAATGGACTCCAAGAAAAGGGAATATGTACAAAAACATATGACAAATTAGAGAAATAAAAAAAGGTGATAACGTTTCTAAAACAGGGAATAGGTATAGTGTAACAAGAAATATGGTTTAAAGGTAAAAGGAAAAATTAAAAGATTTTAAATTCAAGAGTGAGTCCTTGGGGCCCAACATCTCTTTCATTAGTCCTTTCTCCACGCATTCCCAGTCCCCTCCCCAGTTCAGTGAGTTATAGTTATAGTTATGAGTTATAGTATAGTTATGAGTTATAGTATAGTATAGTTATGAGTTATAGTTTAAGATAAATCACGGAGCTCTGGATGGCAGGATTGCTCAGTGGATTGAGCACTTGTCTTGCAGCCCCAGGATCCAAGGATCATATCCCGATCCCGGCTTGTGTGGACCCATATGCTGCACTGGGGTGTGGCCCCCAATTCCATTCTCACTGGGGAGAGCTTTCCATGTGGTAGGCCTGGTTCAGCACCTGCCTTGGGCATGCTTCCTAACCTGAAGGGGGCATGCCTCCCATGTGGGAGTCCCCCAGCCTGGTTACTGCCCTACGCAGTCCTGCGCCCACCTGTAGAGTGAAACTATATGAAAAACTAATGACATACAACTATGAAGACTGTTCTGGGCCCTTCCTCTTCTCTCTGCCTCCCTGTCTCTCTCTGTCTTTCTCTCTCTGTCAAAAACAATAAAAATAAATCTTTAAATAAAAAATAAAGGTAAATCACAGAATTGATGAAACAGCCAAAGAACTTAATAATAATAGAAAAGAACAAGAAAAAAGTTTTAAGAATGACAATATTTGGGAAATGAGAAGAGGAAGACAAATCAATGAAAACAGAAAGCAGTAATTAGGAGAAACTGAATCATGAGACTGTAATGAGGTACAAGCTGAAGAGTTCTAAGAAGGAAAAGTGGCAAATATACCAAATCAGCAGAAGTGATGAAGATAATGTGACTTGAAGAAAGTTCCTGAATATTGTAACTCAGAGATTTATTGCTAACTGACAAATGAGACAACTCAGTAGAAGGGTCAAAGTATGAGACAAATGAAAAGGGCCTCAGTAAAAGGCAGGGAAAGAAAATCAGACAGACACATAACACACTGGGGAGTTATCTCCATGTGCAAGCAAAGAGAATTTGATGGTATATGGTGCATAGTATGAAAGGGATTTTATGCTATTTCAGGTTCTATGCATATGCTGATGAGCACGTATTTTATGTGTAGTCAGGAGCTTAAAATTTTGGAGATGAAAAATTCTTACTCTTTTGACAACTTCTTTGTTCTTCTTTCACAAGTAAAAATAAGAAAAGCTCTTAAAGTCATTCTATAAACATATCATTAGCCAGGGAAAAAAAGGAAGAAGGAAAAAAAAAGGAGGAAGGGATAAAGAGAAGAAAGGAGGGAAGAAGGAAGGGAGGGAGGAATGGAAGGAAGGAAGAAAGGAAGGAAGAAAGAATGAGAAAGACAAAGAGAGATGGGGGAGGGGGTATTTCAGTTTATTCTATTTCTTCAAGAGCCAGGAGCCCAGATCAAGTCACAGTTAACCTTTCAATTTTCCTGCTCTCTGGAAGAAGGAATGCTGTTCTGGCAAGCATCTGATATCTGACTCTGAATGCTTTCCAGGTAGTCTCAATACAAACCCATTGTCTGTGCACATACTCAGTTTACTACTTAATTTGATATGAAAAACCTACAAAGTAAAACTACTACTTTGGGGACCCCCTGACTGACTTCAGTAGGAAGCTTGAGTTGTAAAACAGTGTTTGCACTTTATCAACTGGGCACTCATCTGGTGTGAACTGGTTTATGCTTTCCCTGAGTAACCATATCCATATTCACATTTTCTAGATAGTTACTTCTGATACCCAACTCACTTTGTGTTTGGAGACACAGATTAGAATCATATGATTTTAAACTTAGAAAGAATCTGATGAAACATGTCCCAACCCCCTCATTAACATAAAAACTCAAGACTCCAAAAATAAACTCAAGGTTACAAAGCTAGTGAGTCTGTCAGAAAGACCTAGTGTTCATGTCTTCTGACTGCAGTTCCATAGCTCTGTCCTGATCAAATTTTTTCAGTGTGTGTTGAAAATTGACAGCCTTCCCACTACTCATCTCTATTACTAATCTTTCTTTTGCCATTAATTACCATTTCTAACTTTGAGCACATTACTTATAGGCATGGGGTTTGTCATGTGTAAAATAAGTGACTTAAATTACATCTCTATAGTCCAGTCCAGCTAGCTAAAGTAACATGATTCCATGACCATCATGAAATCAACTGTCCTATTCATAGGTCTTTCTGTTTCACATAACAGAAACCCAATCAAGCAAGTATAATTTAAAAAGCTAGGTTTATTATGGAGACACAGGGCTATCTCACAGATCCTAAGGTGAAGTACAGAGGGCTTCATTAAGAACTAGGACTCTAAACCTTGACTATAACAAGTTTATAATTGACTTCTGTGTTCTAAGGATCCCCGATTCTTATTCCTGCTAGTCTCTAAATATTAGCTTTACATCTTTTTCTTCAGATTTGCCAGGCACAGAACATGGTTGTCCAGAAAAGCAGCCTGCCCACTCAATTCAAATATTACCAGAGCCCAAGAGTATCTCCAAATCCCAATGAACATCTATGAATCCCAATTCTAAATGTCCACTCAATCAAATCTGGTTGTTCCAGCCTGAGTCAGATGTCAACCCAACACAGCAAGGACAGAATACATTCTATTCTGAGAAAAGAGCAATTTCATGTAGATAGGACTCCCAAAGGAACGCTAAATGAGGACTGTCCAGAAAGTATTCAGCCATGTAATATAAATAATAGAGGCATTTATAACTGGATTTTTTTTCCAGACAACCCTTATATATTCAAAGCTACCAGAACCAGTTGCTATTTGATTATTTGATTGATACATGTGTGAAAATGATTCTGGGGCTAAATTAAGAATGCTGTAAGTAGAAAGCCTAGTGTGAATGTTTGACTACTATCTACATTAATAATATAGATATTTACCCTACTTAGCTATTATCTCTAATTTAAGGATTCCATATCTAGGTTTTGAAGAATACTCACATAAAAAATAAAAGTAAATTCAAGTTAATAGTCTAGAATGAAAATAAAATGTAGAGCCAAAATTAAAAGAAGCAACAGAACTTCTCTAGAGATAAGAGTCAACACATAGTCCTACAACTACAACTGAAGGAATCCCACAAAGTGTAGTCTCCAGAAGCAGGAAGAAGTAATGAAGCTATTCCTCCAGAAGGTCTTGGTTTAAGGGATTAAAGTAAATATCTAGGATAAAAAAAGAATCAACTAGGACAAGACAGCAAGTAATTCAATGTGATTTCTCTTTGACTGGTAGCTGGTTTGTTATTATAATGAAACAAGCCCCCACTGGCACCTTTTCCATGTCTTGTTTCCAATCCTACTGAGATTCTATACCCTTCAAAAGAAAGGATGTGGATTATTAGACTCTTGGCAGGGGGTACAGAAAAATCTATGTTGTGCTAGGTCCAACCCAGCAGTGGCGGATTAAGGTAAGATTGAATGGACAGGCAATCAACAGCCACACACTCAGAACTGAGCCTTCACGTTGTCAGGATCCTCAACAAGGCAGTTTTCCCAGGAGAATTCCCCTTTATTGCTTTCCTTTTGTCTTTAATTTTTTAATTCACCTTGAAATTTCACTGCTGAGTTTTACCCATCTACCACCAAGGTACATGTTTTAAAATATCACAAGTTTAAAAGTTGTTAAGGTGGGGATAAAGGTATCCTTTATTATTAATACTTTTGAGAAAAACAATGGTGGAGCATCTTTAATTTCATCATTGTACATCTTAACTTGTTTGCATTAATCTGCTTAAATCAGTTTGCATGGAGCTATGCCAGATAGCTTTTCTTTTTTTTTTTTATATATCTTTATTTATTTATTTTTATTTTTGAGAGAGAGAGAGAGATACAGAGACAGAGACAGAGAGAGAACTGAACTGGGGGAACTTCCCAGTTCAGCACATGGGTCTGCGCGGGCCGGGGCCGGGACTCGATCCTCAGTCCCCAGGGTCCCTGGCGCTGCAAAGTGAGCGCTCAACCCACTGAGCCATCCCGGCTTCCCCAGATAGCTTTTCTTATGGCATTTTAATCTGATATTCCTTAAAATAGGAAGATAGCATGTTTCTCGTCCCATGGCTTTACTTTAGAGACTTCCGGCATAGTATATCATAAATAAAGACAATACCCAAATCTTGAGTTTTTACATTTGTAATTAAAAGTAATTTTTTAAATTAGCTTCAGTATAATGTTCATTCATGTGTATATATATATCTATATCACGTGAGTTATTACTATATCTATGTTATATCAGAGTTCATATCAGTTACTAACCATTTGTAAGTAAATGTATGTTTATGTTTGAATGGTCACTTTAAGTTGAGAATGGCACTACAAAAAAGAAAAAGACCCTTCATAAACACCTTTCCCTTAAGAATAAAAGTAGAAAAAGAACTACTTAGTTTTTCACTTTAGTGATCATACCTTTCTCCCATGGACTGACATTCACTGTTATTAGTGTACATTTGTCATAGTGATTATGGAAAAATGAACCCATTTCTAATGCATACGTTTTTTCTTTGTGAAAACTTAGGAGCTCTTACCCAAATGTAAACACTTCCAAAACTCTTAGGATTATTTTCTCTAACTTTTCCTAAGCAGGGCCATGAATCAAAACTCTAATTAGAAGTAGTTAGTTACTTTTTATACTTTTTCTGAATTATCAAGATCATGGTTTTGAACCAACACTACTGGAGCCTACTCTCTGAATCTGAATTCCATGATTTTCAATTAAATCTGATTGGTCCAGCTGCTCAATGAACTGGGAGGAGTTCAGCAAGGACAGAATCCCTCCATCTTCAGAAGACAATCTGATCTAAAAAGATCTAATTAGGGATTTGATTTGTCTAATTTGGATTGGTTTATGTCATTCTACACTGCAGAACTTTTCCCCCTCTAATATTAAAAAGAAGAAATTTTAAAACACTGGTTTTCAAATTATTTCTTGCCTACCCATATTCCAGTTTGGGGAATGCATGCATATAATGGGTTCTCAATATTAATAAAGAATTACAGAGAAACAAAATAGAAATAAAATTGATAACAAAATAGTTGAGTGAATGAGAGTTTTATAAGATATACTGGGAGATGTTATCAAGATGGTGGTGTGAGAAGAGCTCTTGAAACCTTTCCTGGAAAGACAACAATTTAAACAACTAAAATCCAACCAGAGAATCCCTAAATAGCACATAGCCTAGGCTGAGATACCCAAGAAAATTTCTAAAGCTGGAGAAGTAGAGGTGAGTGAGAGAAAGAAAGGGAGCCGTGTGGAGACCTGCCAAGGAGCGCAACCTGGAGATCCACCCAGTGACCAGCCCAGAGGCTGACCTGAGTTCAGCAGAGGAGAGACTGACTGAGGTGGGAGCATGGGCGGGTCAAGGTGCAGAATGACTCTGGGTGGGTGAGAGGCCTGGAATGGACAGAGGCTGAGGCACAGATACCAGAGTGTGGGGTGGACAGAAAAAGCGTGTGCAGCTGATGGTGGTGAGAGGCCCTGGTGGGAGTGCAGGGGGAGCAGCTGTGGCGTGGTGAGAGCAGCCACAGAACAGGGCAGTAGGTCAGAGCGAGGCACCAGCAGCACCCAGAGATTGGTGCAGGTGACAAGAGTGAAGATCCGGCTGCCAGCTCCTGGGTCGGGCAGCTGGAACTGGGGGCCTGCAGTTCATGAGGCCAGCAACTGGAGAAACAGGCAAGTGTTCCAGTGGCTGCAGCACTGACACTGGGAGTGTGTTGGCAGCCAAGGCTCAGAGTAGCCCTCAGTGAGGTGAGGCCCAAACAAGAGTACTGCATGGCCTTGGACATGGAGCCTGGTTGCTTCCTTTTGCTGTGTCCGAGGCTCACCCTACAGGCCTCACCCAAGGCAGGCCTCCAGTGAGCTGCTGCTGGGAAGCAGCCATTATGCTGTGATACAATCAGACCTGCACCTTTCCCAGCAAACACTGCCCTCACCCTTCCCGCCAAAGCCAGCAGAGGTAAGAGCCATTACCCTGTAATGCAATCAGGCCTGTGCCTTTCACAACAAGCCCCACCCCCATCTGTCCTGCTGAAGCAAGCAGAGGGATGTAGGTGTAGCAAATCTCAGAGGCATAGAATATCATCGCCCACAATATCTTCCCAAAGAGGAGGTATACAGAAACCAGGGCAACGGGGTCAAAGAGAAGCCCATTTCCTAGGAACTCTCCCACTGTGAGATAATGAAATAAATCAGAGGAAATATTATAAGACACTAACACCAGCTAGGAAGTAAAAGAAAGATAGCTTCACATCTACCAAGGGAAAAGTCCTCATGTCCAGGAATTGAAATGTTCCAACAGCGATGAGTACCCCTTTGAACAAAGGAGCTCAGAAAGAAAGAGAAAAATCTCCAGAAAAGGAACTTGAAGATATGGAATTATATGAGCTAAATGACAGAGAATTCAAGGTTGCAATTATGAAAATACTCAAAGAGATCAGAGAAAACTGGCAGAGTACACAGAAGGAGCTAAGTGATCCCAGAAAGGAAATGTAATCTACGGAAAAGATGCAAATAGAAATTCTGGAAATAAACTACACAATAAAAGAAATGAAAAATGAACTAGCTACCATAGGAAGCAGAGCTGACCAGTTGGAGGAAAGAATTAATGAAATCAAAGACAAAATTTTGGAAATGTCACAGAAGGAAGAAAAGAGAGACCTAAAAGCTAGAAAAAAAAATGAAAAATATCTACAAGAACTATCTGACTCCATTAGAAAAAAATAATATAAGAATAATAGGTATTCCAGAAGGAGCAGAGGATAAAATGGGCACCGAATATCTATGCAGACAAATAGTAGATGAGAACTTCCCAAATCTATGGCAAGAACTGGAACCTCAAATCCAATAAGGACACAGGACCCCTAGCTACTTGAATCTTAACAGACCCTCTTCAAGGCATATTATACTGAAGATGTCAAAGTTCAAAGACAAAGAATCCTCAAGGCAGCCAGAACAAAGAACACCATAACCTATAAAGGAAAGCTGATCAGACTCTCATCAAATTTCTCAACAGAATCTCTACAAGCCAGAAGAAAATGGAACAAAGTATTCAAAATATTAAAGGAGAAAAATTACCAGCCAAAATCCTATACCCAGCAAATTTATACTGTAGATATGAAGGAGGAATAAAAAGCTTTGCAGAAATACAAAAACTGAAGGAATTCTCCAGCACAACGCCAGCATTTAAATAACTATTGAAGGAGGCGTTTGTTTGGACCTGAAAGTAAACAGGGATAAACTGGAACAATATATATAAAGTTAAGACAAGTTTCCAAAGAGAATGGAGACAAGAACCATCCTTAAAAAAAGAAACCACTGCATATATGAAACTTGCTTTTATATAAAGTTCATGGTAACCACTGAAAAAGAACTTAGAACTGGGACACATAAAAACACAAGAAGATAATACAGAAAAAGAGTCATAAACACCATCAAACTAAAATAATCAATGAAAAGAAAAAGGTAAAGAAGCAATAAAAAAAGAAGAGCTACCAGAAAACAAAACATAAAATGGCTATAGGAAATCCTCATATATCAATCATCATCCTAAATATAAATGGACCGAACTCACCAATAAAAAGACACAGAGTAGCAAACTAGATTAAAGAACAAAAACCAACCTTATGTTGTCTACAAGAGACACACCTCAGCCACAAGGACAAACACAGACTCAAGGTGAAGGGGTGGAAAATAGTACTCTAAGAAAATGACAACCAGAGAAAAATAGGTGTAGCCATACTTATATCTGACAAAGCAGACTTCAGGATCAAAAAGATAATAGGAGACAAATATGGACATTTCATAATGATAAAGGGGACAATACAACAAGAAGATGTTACACTTATTAATATGTATGCCCTCTACCAAGAAGTACCAAAATTTACAAAGCAACAACTAACAGATGGAAAAGGAGAAACTGGCAAAAATACAATTATAGTAGGGGACTTAAACACCCCATTGACAGCCCTGGACAGATTGTCCCAACAGAAAATAAACAAAGAAATATCAGCTTTAAATAATACATTAGAGCAACTAGACATAATTGACATTTACAGGACACTTCATTCTAAAATATAGGACTATACATTATTTTCCAGTGCACATGGAACGTTTTCAAGGATAGACCACATCCTGGGACACAAAGCTAGCCTCAGCAAATTTAAGAAGATTGAAAACATACCAAGTGTATTCCCCGATCACAAAGCTTTGAAATTGGAGATCAACTACAAAGAGAAAGCAGAATAAACCACATATAAACAGAGATTAAACAACATGTTATTTAAAAAATGACTGGATCAAAGAAGAAATGAAAGAGGAGATTAAAAAATACATAGAAACAAATGACAATGAAAACACAACATAACAAAATTACTGGGATGCAGCAAAAGCAGTACTAATAGGGAAATTTATATCACTATAGGCCTTTCTCAAGAAACAAGAAAAATTATGATTAAACAACCTAATATCACATCTTCAAGAAGTAGAATAAGAAGAAAAAACACCCAAAGCCAGCAGAAGAAAGTAAATAATAAAAATTAAAACAGAATTAAATGAAATAGAGAATAGAAAAACAATTTAAAAAATTAATGCAACAAAGAGCTGGTTCTTTGAAAAAATTAATAGAATTGACAACCCCCTGGCTAGGCTCACCAAGGGAGAAAGGGAAAACACACAATCCAAATTAGACATGAAAGGGGAAACTACAACTGATACCACAGAAATACAAAGGATCATACAAAAATACTATGAAGGACTATATGCCACCAAAGTTTGCAACCTTGAAGAAATGGATGAGTTTTTAGAAACATATAGTATACCTAGACAGAATCAAGAAGAAGTGGATAACCTAAACAAACCAATCAACAGTAAGAAAATTAAAACAGTCATTCAAAACCTTCCCCAAAGCAAGAGTCCAGGACCAGATGGTCTCACTAATGATTTTTACCAGGCATTCAAAGAGGAAATAATACCTATCCTTCTCAAACTTTTCCAAAAATTGAGAAAGAGGCAATACTTCCCAACTCATTCTATGAGGCCAACACTACCTTAATTCCAAAGGCTGACAAGGACATCACAAAAAAAGAAAACTATACATCAATATCTCTGATGAACACTAATGCAGAAATTCTCAACAAAATACTAGCAAATAGAATACAGCTATGCATTAAAAAGATTACACATCACGATCAAGTGGGATTCATTCCAAGGTCACAAGGATGGTTCCACATACACAAATTGATCAATGTGATACACCACATAAACAAAATAAAAGATAAAAACCATATGATTATATCAATTGATGCAGAAAAAGCATTTGGCAGGCTATAACATCCATTTACGATTCAAACATTTAATAAAATGGGTATAAAAGGAAAATACCTCAACATAATAAAGGCCATGTAGGACAAACCCTCAGTTAATGTCATACTGAATGGAGAAAAACTGAAACCTTTTCTTCTAAAACCAGGAACAAGAAAGGAATATCCTCTGTCACCACTGCTATTCAACATAGTGCTGGAAGTACTAGCCAGAGCCATTAGACAAGAAAAAGACATAAAAGGCATCCAAATTGGAAACAAAGAAGTTAAACTGTCATTTTTTGCAGACAATATGATCCTTTATATAGAATGCCCCAAAGACTCCACCAGAAAACTGATAGAAATAATAAATGAATACAGTACAGTTGCAGGATACAAAACCAATGTACAAAAATCCACAGCATTTTTATATACCAACAATGAAACTTCAGAAAAAGAAATGAGAAAAATGATACCATTTGCTATCAAAACAAAAGTAAAATACTTAGGAATAAACTTAACAAAAAATGTGAAGGACTTATACACAGAAAACTATAAGGCACTATTAAAAGAAATTGAAGAAGATACAAAGAAATGAAAGGATATTCCATATTTATGGATTGGAAGATTCAATATAGTTAAAATGGCCATATTTTCCAAGGTTATATACAGATTTAATGCAATTTCCCATCAAAATCCCACAGACATTCTTTCAAGAAATAGATTAAAAAAAAAATTATCACATTCATATGGTACCACAAAAGACCCCTAATTGCCAAAGCTATTCTCTGGAAAAAAAAAAAAATAATAAGGTTGGAGGAATCACGCTCCCTGACTTCAGTCTATACTACAAAGCATCAAAAATCAAAATAGGGGAAGACGGGTTGGCTCATTGGGTTAAGCGCTCACTTTGCAAGCCCTGGGGACCAAGGATCGAATCCTGGTCCCCAACCATGTGGACCCATATGCTGAACTGGGGAATGCCCCCAGTTCATTTCTCACTGGAGTGAGACTCCAGCCCAGTTCCTGCCCTGTGCAGCCCCTCTCCCACCTGTGGAATGAAACTATGTGGAAAAACCAATGATGTACAACTATGGAGATGGTTCTGGGCCCTCCCCCTTCTCTCTGTCTCTGTCTCTGTATTTCTCTCTCTCTCTCTTTCTCTCTCTCAAAACAATAAAAATAAATTGAAAAAAAATCAAAATAGCTTGGTATTGGCAGAGAAACAGACATACAGACCAATGGAACAGAATCGAAAACCCAGAAATAAACCCACAAATATATGGAGATAGCTTTTGACAAAGGAGCAAAAAATATACAATGGTGAAAAGAAAGTCTCTTCAGTAAACGGTGCTGGGAAAATTGGAAAACCATGTGCAGAAAAATGAATCTGGACTGTGAACTGTCACATATACCAAAATTAGCTCTAAGTGGATTAAGGACCTCCATATAAGATCTGAAACTATAAAGTGCATAGAAGGAGGCATTAACACTCAACTTACAGACCTTGGGCTCAGAGAGCACTTTATGAACTTGACCCCAAAGGCAAGTGAAGTAAAACCATAAATAAATGAATGGGACTATATCAAACTAAAAAGCTTCTACACAGCAAAGAACACTGTCAACAAAGTAAAAAGGAAACCAATCAAATTGGACAAAATATTTGCAAACTATGTCTCCGATAAGGGGCTAATATCTAAAATATAGAGAGAACTCATACAACTCAACAATGAAAAAACAAATGATCCAATTAAAAAGTGGGCAGAAGACCTAAACAGGCACTTCTCTCCTGAAGTCATACAAACAGCCAAGAGATACATGAAAAAATGCTCAACATCACTAGCAATTAGGGAAATTCAAATCACAACTACAATGAGATAACACCTCACACCTGTGAGAATGGCTATAATCAACAAGACAAGGAATAACAAGTGCTGGAGAGGATGTGGACAAAAAGAAACCCACAGTGGTACAACCACTGTGGAAGGCAGTGTGGAGATTCCTCAAAAAAGTTAAGAATGGAATTGCCATCTGACCCAGTAATCCCACTCCTGGGTATCTACCCCAAAATCTTGAAAACCTTAATGCACAAAGATACATGTACTCCAATGTTCATCGCAGCACTCTTCACACTGTCCAAGTCATCAAATCAACCAAAGTGTCCTCTGCTAGATGACTGCATAAAGAAGTTGTGGTACATTTATACAATGGAATACTACTCAGCAATAAGAAAAGATGAAATACAGAAATCTGTGACAACATGAACAGACCTTGAAAACATTTTATTAAGTGAAATAAGTCAGAATGAAAGAATCAAGAAACATGTGACCTCACTTATAGGGGGAAATATAAGGTATGAAAAAACAAAGACTCATGGACACAGTCATTAGTTTAGTGGTTACCTGATGGTAAGTGGGGAGGTGGGTGGAAGAGATGAGTAAGGGGGAGTAGGGAATCAAACGTATGGTGATGGAAAGTGAGCTGATTCTGGGTGGTGAGCGCATACTGTGATGTATAGACAATATAATGTAGAATTGTACACCTGGAAACAATGTAATTGATATCAATTAATGTTACCCCAATAAATTTTAAAACAACAAAAAAAGATATACTCAATGGTAATTCAACTAATATATAACTACCAAAAAAGTAGCAACTGCTAATCATCACTAAATCAAGAAACTTGGAAGGAGAAATATCCTTCCCCATTAAAGTTATCATAGATTGTGTGTCAACAATACCTCTTACAAGAACATAAGAATTAGGGTTTTCTGTGTTCTAGTAACATGGGGCTTTTGCTTAAAGGTATCAAATTTTGATAACCCTTAATAGTTCAACACTTTTGTAGTCAATAGTCAAATTTCTTTTTGGAATAAAAGTACAGTGGTACCTTTGTTCACAAACGCTTCTGTTCACGAACAGGAGCCTCGGCCATTTTAATGCTATTTCCTGGCTGTCACATGGTTGTGACTTCCTGTAGGAAGATCATGGAGAGAAAGAGACACAGAAAAAAGTACACTGTGAGTACTTTCAGTGACTTTTTTTGATTTTTGTTGTGCTCTTTCTATATTACTATACTGTACTAATGTGTATTGTAATTCGTTTCATATTTTTTGTGCTTCAAAAACCGAAAAAAAGGTCAGAACGGATTAACTGGATTTACATTGAACCCTATGGGAAACTGTGCCTCGGTTCACGACCAATTTGGTTCGCGACCAGAGTCAGTTCACGAATTAAGTTTGTGAACCGAGGTACCACTGTATATGAAATTGCAAGTCTTTTGGTAAAACAACCAAATACATGGTTTATATTTCTATTTTTCTATGCAGTTGGGAAGTAACAATGACCCACCAGGGACTCAGGAGTATAATGGAGGAAGACATTGCTAATTTCATATTTGACAATTAAGAGCTAATTCAGGACTTAACTAGATTTCTTAAGTGATAGATTTTGTGGGACCCTTTTGTGGTAAGGAAGGAAAAACAAGAAAGTAGAATTATGAATTTTTGCTGTCTCTCTTTCAAAGTCTCTCCTTTCTCTTTATATTTCTTCCCACCCCATTACCAACCATGATGAATACAAGGGGAAAAAATGTGACTTCTTATTAATTGATTGTATATATTTACTTATCATGTCATATAAACATACTTAGGTGTGGCTTTATCTTCACATGGAATATGATACTCAATTTGTGTAACTTTGTTTCTGTTTTGGTTTTGCTTTTAGATGAGGATAACCAGAAATACCATTTTAAACAGGGCAGAAAATGAAGATAATGTCCCATTTCAACCAGTACGTATCATCAGCCTATTTTAGATACTAAATGTCATGTATGTCAGGAAGGCTTTTGCCTCAGCTTGCGGAATTAGACTACATTTGAATTTTCTAAATTTTGTTGCTAACCAGAGATAAAATACGCACTTTTTACACACTCACAATATTAGTCCTCAGGAAAGTCCTCAATTATCAAAAGTGCTACTATCCCCCAAATCAAGACACAGTCAGTAAAGGCTTCCAAAATTCTACCAATATCTACAACTGTAGTGATGTGAATGTTCCAGACCAGAGCTGTTTTTTGTTTTTTTTTTAAGTAGTGTGATTTTGGTCTTAATCCTTGACCAAGAATGGGGATAGACATACATTTACAAATTCACTTGGGGAAAAAATAATCCCTAGGAATTGAACAACAAAAATGTTAAACAATGATTAACTGCTCTTAAATAATTATTCATAGCATTGAACATTTATTTTGCATGGTAGTCCACTCAATATATTTAACCTTTTGTTTTTGTATTTTACCTTGAGAATTCAAAGATGTATTTTGGAACCTCATCAATTAATGATTAATAAAAAATAATGATCAATCTTCAACTATAGATTTTTTTCCAATTAAAACTATGGAATTAAACCAGTGGTAAATCCTCTGCAGAGAAAAACAAAACAAAACAAAAGTTATATTTTACATATAACTTTTCAGATAATAATCCATTACTTCTACTTTAAATAGGCCAGATCTTTTGGCTAATTCTTGTACTGTGCTGTTAGAAAAGTTGCTGTAGAATGAAAATTAAATTTCTCGCTCTCTCAGGTACCATATATTGAGTGTTTATTATTTGTAAGATATTATGTTTTACAATTAATAAAATACCTAGTTCAATTCTCACAGTATCTCTTCAGGTAAATATTATTATCCTCATATGAAAAATTAGAGACTCAATATATTGAGAGAAGGATCATATTCTTCTAGCATATGCACAAACTGGAATGAAATTCTATGCCTGTCTGGCTCTAAAAGTGTTTTCTTAACTATAGAGAAGCTTTTCTCAAGAGTGATAAAAGTGAATCCCTTGCCTTCATCAGCAGAATGCATAAATAAATAAATAAATAAATAATAAAACAGTACCTTTTTTTTTCTTTCCATTAAAGGAGGTTTTGAGGATGTGACATAAAATTGACAACCAAAGAAGTAGTTAATATTGATAATATCCCAGGTGGTTGAATGGGCTTCTAATTTTTTATTACTATTCAAGAAGTGTCACTCAAACTAGATTCCTTTATTGCAGCAGTGCTGTAGATCACTGTCATAAATTTTCTGTTTGTACAATTTTTTCTCTCATATTGTCAAGTATCTGATGGTTTTATTAGTGGCTTGCCTGCAATTAGATTCCAGGTACAGACTCACACTCATCTTTCCAGTCAGGAAATCAGCAAGACTATCACTTGTCTTCTGCTATTTCAGTGAATTCAGTTTGGGATATAATACAAGTTAGTGGTAATTTCATTTGTGGGTTACACAATACCCAGTGACAATGGACTCTGCTCTCCCAGTGTTCCCATAATCTCTTCTCACTTGGAGTTCTGATCCACATGAACACTGATGTTTTCCTGTAATCATCTGTCTCACATTTTGGGAACTATACAAATTAAAAAATTTTAGAAGTGCAATAGTCTCTCAGTTAACTGACACCCATGACAAATGATAGATTCTGGAATATTATAAGTATATGCTCAGTTAACCAGCAGTCATTCCAGATAAATGTAGTATTATTTCTTTGATATTTTTGCTTGAGAGTATAGGTTGCTTGAAATCCAGTTAACAGAGAGTCTACTGTATAAGTATAGCTGCCTTATTTGGGTCTTCAATATTCTCAAGTATCTCAAAGTGTTCCTTATATATTTTGGTAATTTCTGGTATCAGGAGAAATATTTAATTTTTAAATAAAGTATTGTTCCCATGAACAAAATCTCCAGAGACCACTTATTATATTTTTCTGATATCCACATGCTAATGACATTTATCTATTTTTATTTGCAGCTCCGCTGTCTGAATATACAGTTAAATTCAGTTCTCAGTGATACATACTTACCGGTACTTTCTTCCTCACACCCAAATTAAACTTTCAAATGATGTGACTTTGGCTTAGATAATTTTGAAAAATATGTCAATGAATCTGATACTGTCATATTTATCAAAATTTTGTCCCCAGGGACTGTCAAACACAAAGAGTAAAGAACCCAGATAAACACTTTACCACAAGAAAGGCCAATAATACCTTTGTAACCTATCAGATCATGAAGTGACCACCTTGACCTGTGTTAAAAAATCACGAGGTTCCTTTTTTCCAATCTATCCAGAGGCTCATAATTCATGACACATATACACATCAGAACAAATTAGGGTAAAATGATGCTCAGATATTAATGGAAATCTCCCATTTTCTTTTGATTAATCAAAAAAAGATTTTAGAAAAAAACTAATAATGTTCCACAGGCTAGAGAAGGCCATTGAAGTAAAGAAATATATATTATACTAGCAATTACCCTTCTTTATTGACAACCCGCTTTTCTGCTGAAAAAATAAATGCATAAATTATATACTCATAAAATAATATGTATGTAATTTTCATAAAACCTGAAAACAAATTATCAATATGCTATTAAGAATTAAAATAACTCAGTATTTTTCATTGACCAAATATATGAGGTGAGCTTTCCAATAATGTTAAAAAAGTGAAATAGGATTGTAATTGATACAGCCTTAACTAGACTTTCATTTTGATCTTTATTTAAACATCTTCTAATTCCCTTTTACATAGAAACATAGGTTAGAAATTGGTGTAAGTCTGTAATCAAGCAGACAGATTCTGGTGTTTCTTATTTCATAGAACAAATATCAAGATGGATTTCTGCAGGGGAACATATGAACTTTAAACTTCAAGAAATATTAATAATATAGTCCTGGTTTAAATTTGTTCTGGGTGCACATTAACCTGTTTACTTAAAAATCAAACAATCCCAAGAAATCTGGATTTTGAATGTCTCACCTGGTCACAATATTGGGAAATTCCTGGAGTCCAGGGTTCCAGACTGAAACATCACAGTGTTGTGTTGAACAATTATATTGACTTTAGTAGATGCAGAGGTGAAGCACAGAATATAATTTAAGCACTTTTTCTGAAATAAAGACCTGCTCTGAACTGAGCACAAATGTAGATACTAATTACCGAATATTTGTTGAGAAACTTTAGTGCAACACACACTTTCTGACTACAGGAATAAAAAGATGTGTTTTAAGTTTAAAGAAACATAAACTATTCATGAAAGATAAGTAGCATGAGGTGAAGTGGAAATAAACCCTGATATTCGAAGTTAAATTACAACTTAGTGAGTTTCTTCATTTCTTTGTTTTTTTGTTTTTTCTCGATAAAATGGGAGTGAAAAAAATCTGCTTTCTAAGGTTATTCACAAGATTAAATTACAGTTTGTTTATGAGGCCGTCTTGCACATGGTAAGCACTCAATTAATTGTAGCCATTAAATACATTTAAAATACTTAGTAATATACTGATAAAGATTAAAGTCCTTTCTCCTAACACTGAGCATCAATTTCAAAGTGTTAAAATAATGGTTTGGAAAATAAGTAATATAGGAATACACTGAGTATCAGGGTAATAACATAGACTTCACAGATAATGCAGAGCTTAAATAAGCATGTGGAAGAAGACATATCAGAAAAGCAAATGTATGGAGGATAGAATTATTTGAATGTTGAGGAATAATAAATGAAAAAAATAGTCAAACTAGAGGTAAAACACTGCGATGTGGATTAGTGAACAGTAAGATTAGTAAGATTAGAGAAGAGGCAACTGAAAACATATTTAGTTTTTCGTGTACATCACATAGATAGTGGATGACATTTTAATCAAGTAGGAAAAAATAAGGAAAGGTGCTAAGAACTAATCAATAATAAGATAACCAAAAAGGAAGTTTTCAGTAATTAATGTAAATGAGTTATATTGAGTTGCACTTTAATCATTTGTACCTGTTAAGTAAATGTTTGCCTCTGTGACAAGCAGGAATCCAAATCTCAGTGGTCTAGTGTTACATGATCCTGGGATTAGCCTTCTATTTTGTCAATCATGAAGCCAGACTCTTGTATTATAATTTTGCTGTCCTCTAGATCAGGGGTGGCCAACAAGTCGATCGCGGTCAACCGGTAGATCGCGAGGCCAATTTTGGTCGATCATCGATCGCTCGCAATGTCTTGGGTGGAATTCCCTGTACCATGGACTTTAAAGCGATTGTAGAAGACAAAACTTTCTAGCAATAGTTTAATGCATTCTGGGAATTTGTCAAGGTCATAAATTCCTAGAATTCTGACAGCCTGACACTGTGATCTCCGCCCACCCAGACAATACATTTTGACTTATGTGTTACACTTTTCACTGGACGCAACGCGTGAACGCAACAGTTACGACTTGACTCATCAAAGAACACAGTCAGTTAGCTTGAATATTTGGTAGTGTCATAC
>PVKE010022633.1:0-25408 GCA_004027555.1 Craseonycteris thonglongyai | reverse complement strand
GAACTTGGCTAATTATGTTAAAATAATTATGTAGTTAAAAGATGCTAAAGGATTTTTTTTTTTTAAAAGATTTATTGTTTTTGACAGAGAGAGAGAGAGAGATACAGAGACAGAAATAGAAAGAATGGGGAGGACCCAGAACAGTCTCCATAGTTGCACATCATTGGTTTTTCCACATAGTTTCATTCCACAGGTGGGCGTGGGGTTGCACAGGGCAGGAACTGGGCAAGGGTCTCACCCCAGTTAGAACTGAACTGGGGGCACTCCCAAGTTCAGTACATGGGTCCACATGAGCCAGGGCTGAGATTCGATCCTCGGTCCCTATGGCTGCAAGGTGAGCGCTTAACCCACTGAGCCATTCCAGCTTCCCTGGGACCACTGTTCTAGATTGATGTTCTGCACCCAGTTGTCACAACCAGGACAAAGTTACTAAACCCTCATAAATTTCTTAAAGTTAAATTAAGGGACCCAAATTTTGAAATAGATCTTAAAATTCACTGGAACACTTTAAATTCACAATTTATGAAAATCTCCTGGTGACTGATGCAACTAATCCTTTTTTTTTTTTCTGAAGAAGTTTTATAAATATACATATTGGTTACAAACACTTGAAATGTTTCTTAAAATATAGTCAACATATAATGTTATATTGGTTTATTAAAATATAGCCAACATATAATATTATATTAGTTTCAGGTGTACAGTATAGTTATTTTAACATTTATATAACTAAAAGAGTGATCACCACATCTGTAAGATTTACTTGTTTTATACCTGGAAATTTGAACTGCTTATTCCCCCTTCAACTTTCTTTCTATTTTTTTAAATTTTCAATTACAGTTGACATTAAATAGTATTTTATATAAATTTCAGGTGAATAGCATAGCGTTTAGACATTTATATAATTTAAGATGTGATCCCCCTGACTGTCCAGTACCCACTTGTAACTATCCATAGTTATTACCACATTATTGACTATATTCACTATGCTTTATTTTATATCCCCATTACTATATTATTGTTAAAGTTATTAGGGTTACATTGGTTAGTAAAAATTACACAGGTTCCAGGTGTCCAACTCTACAGTACATCATCTATGTGTTACAATATGTATTCACCACCCAGAGTCAGCTTTCTTTCCAATTTGTACTTCTTAATCCCCTCACCTTTTTCACTCTTCCCCAAATCCCCTTCCTCTATCATCCCAACAAATCTAGTACCTATCTGATATCATAGTTATTATATTATTTACTATATTTCTTAAATTACACCTTATATACTCACTACTCTATAACATCCAATGTGTACTTTTTAATTCCTTATGTTTTACGCATCCCCAATGTTTCTCCCATCTGTCAACTATCAAAATGTTCTCTATGAGTTTATTTCTTTGTTTGTTTGCTTATTTTGTTAGTTTCCACATATAAGCAAAATGACATTGTATCTGTTTGTATCTGTCTGATATACTCTATTTGGTACAATTCCCTCCAAGTCCATCCACGCCGCTGCAGGTGTCAAGAACCTATTCCCTTGCACACCCAAGAATTAGTACATTATGTACAATCTCCTCTTTATCCATTCATTCATTGACAGACACCAAGGCTGCTTCCACATCTTGGCCATTATAAACAATACTGCAATGAACATGTTCCTCAAAGTAGTGCTTGATGTTGTCCCAGAAGCTCCTTAAACTCTCTTCATTTTGTTGGATTCTTTTTTTCTTCTTGCTGTTCTGCTTGGGTGTTTTCTGCTATCTTCTAAATTCCTGATTTGATTCTTTGCTTCATCTAATCTACTGTTGATTCCCTCTTCAGCTCAGTTATTGCATTTTTTATATCCAACTTTTAATTTTTATTTTTCTACCTCCCCCTTTCTTTTCTACCCTTTTAACTTTTCTACATCCACTTTTTTTACTTATCTTTTTATTGAAGTTCTCACTGAGATCAGTAAGCATCCTTATATCAAGTACTTTGAACTCTGCATCTGATAGATTGCTTGTCTCTATTTTGTTTCGTTCCTTTTCTGGAGCTTTGTTCTGTTATTTTGGGGGGACATGTTTGTCTCCCAATTTTTGCTACTGCCTTGTATTGGTTTCCATGTCTTAGGTAGGGCTGCTATGTCCGTGGTCTTAATCGAGAGGCTTTATATAGTAGGTGTAGGATTTTGGTGCAACTGGAATTCAGGTGACTCTCAATAATGGCTGTTCTATAGTTTAATTGTAGTTTTGACGTGGTCACGAGAAGCGGCAAGCATGATATTACCCTACTGAACCATCTTGATCAGAAGTCTTCAGCAACCAATCCTTGATCCATGATCAATAATTTAGAAAATGTCTTTACAAAGATTTTTAATGCTTTAATGATTCTAGTTAGCACATTAACTATGTGCTCTTCTGCATTTATTTATTTATTTTATTATATTTATGGCAAGAGTGCTGCTGGAAAATAATATATATCATTAATGATAGCAAGACTTTATCATGTTGCTTTCATGTACTAATTCAGTAAAGTGTACACAGTAATACTGATCTATCTTATTTGGTGTGTTATGATAGGAGGTGAGCAGGGAACTATACACTTATTGAAGACATTTCTATTAGTATTCTTTCACTTAAATCTTATAGCATTCTCTTTTATCCAGGCATCATTAGAACCATTTACACTTATTTCCAAGATGTCTGTAAAGGTACAAGTATGCAATACTGCTGCTAACTTATAGACAACCTATGTATTGATTTCTAAAAGTGCCTTGATTGGGATAAAATATTAGAAAAAATATGCTCCTACTTGGGGAAATATATGGCACCAATGAAATAGAAGCAAGCCCAAAATAGGGAAGTAAAGCATCGCCTCAATTCCAAATCCCATTCATCACCTTAGCTGGGTGGGTTCCTTTGAACAGTGTACATACTGCACAACTGTATGAGGTAGCCCTGAGAATATTTTTATATTTCTAATTATTTACTTCATTAATTAGCATACATTTTTTGTTTTTCCATTTTACAAATATAAACTCAGACTCAGCATTTCTTTCTACAAACTTTAGAAACCATATGTACACATGACCTTATTTTTACTTTTGTAATCGGAATGAGTGGGTTCTCTAATGTGCTGCTAATCAAGCATATATAAAAATGGCACTTCCAAATTATGACCTTTTTTTTAATAGGCCAATTAGGAAATTGACCAGCACGGCTGAGATGTAAAACACTTTCTCCTAAAGACTAGGACATCTGAGTGACAAATGTATTCATTTGCTAAACTACTGTGTGAGCCCCTAGTTGGTCATTTTTACTAAAAAGTAATTAAGCACAATATAATAGTTCCAAGCCTATTAGGACTGTTTCTTGGGAATTTAAATAAATTAGCTCTGATTAGATCTAATGAAATCTCTAAGAGTACCAGATTTAATTGCAAAAGTTGTTCAGATAAGATGCCTTATAATTTACACAAATCTAAATGTATCAAAGTCAGCCTTAAACTGAAATTCTAAAATCATCAACATTACAAATTTACTTACATTTTTTAATATTTTGATTCATTTTTTAAACAAAAATGTTAAGTGTTACACAATCTTATTGCTGCTGTATTTTGCAAAGTGTTCACACTATAAAAGTAGAATAAAATTAAGTATGAAGTCAAAAGAGGAAAACAATTAATTACAAAAGATAGAACAAATTAAAATGTGAAAATACTTGGATAAAGATGACTGACACAAATTAAGTACATGTGGTATCTAAAGGTAAATGAGAGTTAAAGAAATCTGCTAGTGTAAACTTTTGTTATTGCTGTGATTACAAAGAATTGTGACCACTTTGATCATTTACGTACTTTGGAGAAGAGAATGGACCAGGATGAAAAATACTAGAGGAAAAGTCCAACAACTAAAAACAGTAACAGAAAAATAATCCTAAAGAACAGTAAATATATATATATTACATTACTATATTATAGTACAGTAATGTAATGTATTACTATATATAGTAATGTAATATGTATTAACTTGCTATCATCCATCACTAATGCTTTATGTCCAATTTTGGGAGAAAATACTCTTTTCTTCTTTCTTTTTTTATTGTTAAATTTATTGGGGTGACATTGGTTGGCAACAATTATATGGTTTCTAGGTATACAACTCTAGAGTTGTACACCTGGAAAATACTCTTTTAATTAGTACATCCACTGTATTTGGAATGCATATTTCTATAGCATAAGTAAAATCACCAAACTTTTGTTTATCATTTACTGAGGTTTAATGAAAACCACAATGTGTGAAAATTAAAGAAGAAAAAGTGACATAGTGCAGCTAAATTTTGAGCTCATAGTTACTTTGAGTCAAGATTTAATAGCATGGGGGAAGCCGGGATGGCTCAGTGGGTTAAGCGCTCGCTTTGCAGCGCCGGAGACCAGGGATCGAATCCCGGCCCCTGCCCGTGCGGACTCATATGCTGAACTGGGGAGTACCCCCCAGTTCAGTTCTCTCTCTGTCGCTGTATCTCTCTCTCTTTCTCTCTGTCAAAAACAATAAATAAATAAATAAACAAACAAATAAATAAATACTTGTATAAAAAAAAGATTTAATAGCATGATTTATTCTCCTACAACATAAACTGATATAAAAAACTGTGTATCTCTTAAAATGCTATGTAGTTTTTATCTTTTGCAATTAAGATAAGGTCATATTGAGAAAAAGTTTCTAAAACATTTTTCCACTAAATCACTCCATTTGTCTTGACCAAAAACTACAATTTCTAATGGCACATATTTCTGTTTTATTTTATAGTGTGCTTCAATATGCATATGATTAGAAAAGATTTAAAACAAAATACCTAGAATAAAACTGTGATTAAAAAATAAACCATTAAGAGCAGAAAAGTGAGTTCAGAAATAAAAATGAAATGATAGAAAAAAGAAAAAAAAAAAGCAAGTCATAAGACCTATATATTTAAGAACAGTTGAATTTCAAATGAAATTGAGCTTCCTAGTAGGCACAATAGTTACTTTCACAATCCTCACTCAAAAATTGAAAAACACACCAGGAAATGCAGAGGATTTTCTTAGTATTCAATTTTTAAGTAAATCAATGTGAGGTTTTATATCAAGAAAATGAGAGACAGAGACAAAAGTGCCAAATGTTCATAATGATATTCATCAAAGGAAGTGGCTTAATTGTAGCTTCCCATTATAAAGCCAGGGATATAAATAAGGCTATTATTTTTCAAAGGGCTATTGTAATGTGCTCCTGGCTTGTAGTGTTCTAGTAGTCTGGCATGGCCTAAGTATAACATTTGATAACAGATATAGTTTTTTAAATGCATATGCTTCAGGCAGTTTTTGTTTTTTTTCATGGAAAAGAACGCCTCTGTGTGTTATATTCAAGAAATCTGAAAAATAGTTTGAGAGCTTAAAAATTCAAAAATATTTTGAGCTTTTAGTTGAGAATAAATATGTAAGAATAGGTATCAAACCAACACATATGGTTTGATCCAACACACACATACACACTTTAACTTCTCAGAGGCCAGAAAGAAGATAAAGCTTCCCTAAGCATATTTCATTCAAATATATTTAATGATTTAGAATAAGAAACAAGTTTATATCACATAAATTTCACATGTATAATTTATATATGTGTAACAGTGCATCTTTCTTAGCATGTGTACATATATAATGTGTATTATATAATGTATATTTTTATGCACTTGTATATATATTATATATACATACATGTATATGTAATATTTAATTTTCTAAATGCAAAAATTATTCAGTATAAAGGCTTTCCAAAACAATACAATTTCATATTAATTTCATATTAATACAATTTCAGTGGCTCCTTCATCTCTCATTTGAAAAATGAGAGGTCCTTGTGGCATATGATAGGGATAAATTTCAACTGTATTAATAGACTAATGTTTAAGTAATAAATAGCCTAATGCAATGAGTATTTTATTAAAACTTTTAATGTTTTAAGTACAATTGTTTAAAGTCTATGAAATCTCAAAATAACTATCAACTAAATTAGGATATAAAACAAGAGACTGAAAAATATTTACCCCATCTTAAGTAACCATTAGAAGGCTGAATGTGAGCATGGCAAAGGCTTTTCAATGTTTGACCCTCAATGGAAATACTGTGTTTCCCCGAAAGTAAGACATCCCCCGAAAATAAGACCTACTTACAGTTTTGCCTCTCACTGAAATATACCGGTAAGCCCCCCCTGAAAATAAGACCTCCCGATAATCAGGCCTCCCTGATAATAAGGCCTCCCCGGAACATAAGGCCCCCAAAGCTACAGTAACTCTGGCCTCTGGACCGTAGCAGTGGGCGCCGCTGCACAGCTCACTGTTGGCCGCAGGGCAGCCGGAGCAGACAGGACATGCGAGGTCTCTTTTCATCAGAGAGCCTGCGCCGCCACCAGGACAAGCTGCCGCCTGCTGCTCACTCTGCCCTGATGGAGTCTGGCTGACTCACAATTAGACAGTGAGTAGAACGGGGCAGGAGTCAGGCACATTGTGTGGACACACCAGGGTGACTGAGGTAGGGGGCAAATGTCTGATAAAGGGGTGGGGGGAGGGGGATCACTTAAAATGACACAGGAGGATCAGAAGGGGGATCACTGAAAATGACACAGGAGGATCAGAGGGGGATCACTTAAAATGGCACAGGAAGATTAGAAGGGGTTATAAAATGGTAAACCCCCCCCATTCTCCTGTGTCATTTTAAGTAATCCCCCTCCCCCCACCCTGATACCCCAGTGCCATTTTTTTTTTACCCCTAGACATGAGCACAAAAAGAAAAAGCTACTTCATGGAATACAAGAAAGGAATTGTGGAAGACTCTTGGCGCCAAGATCTTACTGCTTTCTGCAAAGAGAAGATGTTGAGTATCCGATTGGTCCGAAAATGGCGAGCAGAGTATGGTAACCTCACTGAACAAGTGGACAAGGGAAATGCTAAAAAGCGCAAGTGCGGATCAGGTGGGCAACCATTATTTTCCGAGCTGGAAGACCTGATCTGTGAGTGGGTTGTTGACAGGAAAGCAAAGGCTTTGGTTGTGAATAGGGCTCAGATTCAAGAATTTGCCCTTGCAATGGCACCACAGTTTGACATAGCCCCTGAAGACTTCAAAGCATCACAACACTGGCTGGATAATTTCCTTCAGCGAAGTGAACTGTCTTTAAGAAGATCCACAACATTGTTTAGGCTGGAAGATGCTCAAGTTATTAAGCGAGCACTTGCATTCAAGTCCTTCATGGATGGTGCTGACTTCTCTAAATATAATCTTTCCAACAAGATTGTTATGGATGAAACTGCGGTGTTTATGGGCCAACCATCTCAAACAACAATTGAACAGCAGGGTGCCTCCTCAGTGTACATTCCCTCCACTGCTTAAGAAAGTGCACGTGTTTCCTGTATTTTGGCAATTTGTCTGGATGGCACTAAAATCCCACCTTTAATCATTTCTAACAAGAAGGAAAAGATTGAATGTGTTTTGGGCATTTTTACGTATTGAAACTGAAAAAGCCTGGGCCACACAAACAGTTATAAGGAAGTGGGTCGATTTAATGCTGCCGCTTGTTATACGAGGGAGCCAAAGAGGTCTGCTAGTCTGGGATGCAGCCAGCACTCACCACGCTAAAGACATGAAGACATTTCTTCACGAAAGAAAAACAGATCAAATACTGATTCCTGCAAGAATGACGGACTATCTCCAGACTCTCGATATTGCAATAAACAAGCCAATCAAGGACAATTTGCACATGGAAATTAATGACTACATTGAAAATAGAATGGAGAGAAATCAGTGTGGAAACTTTGTGAAACCTAAGTTGCAAGAGGTTGTGACTTGGGTGAAGAATTAATGGGAGAAAATCACTGACAGTTGCATTGCAAATGCACTACGAGCAGGCTACCTTGACAAGAAGTACTCATTTAAGGACAGTGCTATTGCTAAACATGAGAGCTTTGGTGCTCTGATTCGGAAAGAAATGGAGTCACAAGAAATTCACCAGGAAATTCATGGTTTGGATTGTTATGTGATGTTCCAGAAGATGATGACATGACTGTCATTGAATAAATGAGTAAATGTACCATAGATTGTTGTACGTGGAAATAATGGTAATAACAAGAAATTCTTGATACTGTAGGATTCACAGTTTGTCTGGTTATGCTGGTTTGTGATGGCAACTACTACCGTACTGTATACAGGTAATAAATTTCCTTTTTTTGTTGTTCAACAATAAATGTGTACTGTATTCTTCTTCATGGAAAAATAAGACATCCCCTGAAAATAAGACCTAGCGCATCTTTGGGAGCAAAAATTAATATAAGACACTGTCTTATTTTCGGGGAAACAGGGTATATCAATTTGTTTCATTTTCCTTTTCTTTCAAGTAGTAGTACCCCCTTATATTTGGGAGGTAGTTCTAAGAGCCTTAGCAGATGCCTTAATTCTGTATAGTATTCAACTCTGTATTTGTGTGTGTGTACATATATATTTATGAGGGCTGTCCAAAAAGTATACAGCCATGTACTATAATATAAAAAACAGAAGCATTTGTAGCTGGATTTTTTCTGGACAGCCATCTCTGTGTGTGTGCTTGTATACACACACCATGTTTTTCCTATGCATACATATCTGTGATGAAGTTTAACATATAAATTAATAACAGTAAGAGATTAGTAACAATAAAAAAGAACAATTAAAGCATGCTGTAATAAATGTTATGTGGATGTGGTCTTTCTCTAAAAGCATCTTAATGTACTGTACACACCCTTCTTCTTGTGATGCATTGATGGAGCCATTCCATACAGAAGCTGGCTTTCACCTTTCTGGTTATGTTGACAGAACATGGGGAGATAATTTTTGTTTCTGAGAGCACTTGAGTATTCTTTGCTCTATACTCTACACCTGGCTTAATCATATGCCCTGCAGTGTTGCCACATAGAACCAGAGGTAAATCTGTTCTTCCAGGTTTTATGTCCTGGTGCCTCCTTTGCAATTATATGAATGTTGGTTCCATTGAACATCTTTTTTCAGATGCACATTCATCACATGAGAAGACTTGCTTTTTGGTATCTTTTCTCTTTAATCAGCTTCTTAAACTCTGCTGGCAATGTGGTAGCAGCTTCTGCATTGGAGATGCAGTCTCTCCAGTAATTTTTCTATCTTTCTATTGAAACTTATCCCTGAATATGTGTAACTATACCATCCTTTACTTACAATAAATGGCTTTGTATCACTCATTTCAGAGGATCCCTTGCTAGAGTTTGCTCATAGGCTCAATGTTTTAACACATTGACATCAATAGAAACATATTTTCTGTTCATGATTTCCACCCACAAATTTCTTTTAAAGATATTTATTTTTGAGAGAGAGAGAGAGAAAGAGAGAGAGAGAGAGAGAGAGAGAGAGAGAGAGAGAGAGAGAGAGAGAGAGAGAGAGAGAGAGAGAGAGAGAGAGAGAACTGAACTGGGGGCACTCCCCAGCTCAGCACATGAGTCCACACGGGCAGCGGCTGGAATTCGATCCTCGGTCGCCGGTGCTGCAAAGTGAGCACTTAACCAACTGAGCCATCCTGGCTTCCCCTCCACCCACAAATTTAATGCTATTTTCTTCTTAGCTGAGCACTTGTGCACTATGGCTATAATTTTTGTAATTAGAGCTGACAGAAAATTTGCAAATTTATTTTTCCTTATTCATAATTTCACAGCTAGATTTGTTCTTACCACAGATCTTAGCTACCTCAGTGTATGATTTTATTTCTTTCCTCATTAACTGAAGAGTGTTCACCTTTTCACT
The DNA here is from genome assembly GCA_004027555.1 of Craseonycteris thonglongyai. Classification (NCBI taxonomy): domain Eukaryota; kingdom Metazoa; phylum Chordata; class Mammalia; order Chiroptera; family Craseonycteridae; genus Craseonycteris; species Craseonycteris thonglongyai. The sequence goes on along the minus strand of PVKE010022633.1, from coordinate 15,605 downwards.
TTAAGACAGCTCTTTACGGCTTCCCTTTGGCACAACTACTCTGGTGCTTCAGTGACATTATTAAGTAAAATAAGGTGCCTTCATAACAAGCACTGTGATACCTATACAGTCTATCTGATAACTGAGATGGCTACTAAGTGACAAATGGGTAGAATGTCTACAGTGTGGAGATACTGGGCACAGGGATGAGTCATCCTGGGCTTGATGAAGTTGTGTAAGACTTCATCATGTTCCTTCAAATGATGCACAATTTAAAACTTATGAACTTTTTATTTCTGAAATTTTTCATTTAATATTGTTTGATGGCAGTTGACAGTGGGTAACTGAAACCAATAAAAGTAAAATTGGGGGTAAGAGGACTACTCTAAAATCTTTCAAATATAAAACTTTACATTGATATATAACAAAAACCCTTGGAGATATAACTTTATAAAAGTTAACAATTTACTATATTTACTGCAACTATTTTTTAATAAAATGAAGCATAAGCTAGAGCTGAAATCCATATTTTGCTCCTTGAAATATCACATTTTCTTTCTTATTTCAGAGAGACAAGTACTATTCTGAAATCGTATCTTTTAATTTGATGTTCATACATGATATGTAAAATCAGAGTAATAATGAAATAAAAACAAAATGTTTCCTTGATACCTACATACCATGAGTGAAAGAATCATAACTGATATTATTTAATGCAAAAAAAGTGAATCTAAATGGGAAAAAAGGGAGAAGCTTGGGGGCACACAGATTGGTAAAACTGCAAATACAAATTTAATGGACATTTTTCTAAGATCAATATTAATAATATCTATTTCTGTATTAAATTAAAAAGTGTACTAAAATCCTAGATGATGATCCCAAGGGAAATAGAGATGTGGTGTTCTATGAGCAGTTAATATATTAATTATCCATAGAACACCCTTGTCTTATTTTTTTAAAGGGCTGAGATATTCAAAAGATTTAAACTTAGAACAATTCAGTTAAGAAATTAGTTAATGTAAAGGAAATTGCTAAAAAATTAATTCATCAAATCTAGCTTCAAAACTAGTAAAAGAAAAATATAGAAATAAAAAGTACTCCTTTTTGTAATTTTTCTAATTAAAGTAAGGCAATATCAGACCAAAATTTTAATTTCCAGATATATAATAAATTTAGATACATATTATTAAAAATTATACAAGATTGAAAATAAAAAAATTTGATAAACATATGTTGTATAATTTAACAAAATGTTATAAACTAATATTTATGACAGAAATAAATAATTCAATGCTATTTATTAAATTTAAATATAATGGCTACTATGAAAATGCTATCATGATAGACAGGCATCACAATGGTAGACTAAGAAAACATAAAAATCATGTACCTGCTTCACCCTAGCCACATACCCAAATATTTAAAACGAAAAAAAAAAACTTATATATATGTATATATATATATATATTCACAATATATAGTGATAGATTTTAACCATACATGTATGAGAAACTGAGGGGTTAAGCACACAAAATATGAATAAGGGTGCAGAAGATTTGAATAATAATACAATTTGCAAACTTGATTTAATATATAAACCTGCATTAACATAATTCTTTGCAGGAAATAAACAAATTCAGATATAAACAATAAAAATATAGTGAAAACCATACTCTTTCAGCTGATGAAGAGAAAATATGGTGAATTATATAAATATTAATTAATAAACAAAGATTTAGATTTCAAAACTTAAGGGATTAAGAACCACAAAGAAAAAAAGTGATAAATTGGGCTTCGTCAGAATCAAAATTTACTTTTCATCAAAATTACCTTTAACACATTAAATAGTCAAGCCATAGCCTGGAAAAAAATATCTGCAATATACATATCTGGCAAAGAGTTTTAAACAGGATATATAAAGTACTCAGAAAAATAAATAGTAAAAAGACAAACAATTCAAATAATAAATTAGCAAAATATCTGAACACTTTACCAAAGAATATATACAAATGGTCACTAGGCACATTAAAAATTGCTCAACATCTTTACTCACCAGGGTTATAAGAATTAAAGCCAGAATCAGATTTCATTTAAGTTCTCATGAGAAGAGCAAAAATTAAGAACCTTTTACAACAGCAAATGTTGGAGAAGATGTATATAAAGAAGAGCTAATATTCATTGTTGCTGGGAAGTTAAATCACACATATAGTTTGAAAAATTGTTTAGCAGCGTCTTATAAAATTAAACATAAGTCAACAAAAAGATAAAATAAGATCTAAAAAAATTACCTGCTCAACAGGCAACCTAATATACAGAAACAAATTAAATTATAGTGTTAAGTAGCATTCCTGAAAAGAGCAAATACACAGTAAATGCTGAAGCAACAAAACATGTTTCAAATTTGAGCCATAGTAATTTTTAGAACATTATAGAAAATATTTGAGTGTTACCTATCATGTAAACTGATTTGATATGATCATGCAAACTAAGCCAACTATCCTGAGTAACCTAGACTGCAATTTGATCTCTAGGCAAATCAACATTTTAAGGAGGGAACACAATATTTAAAATTCTTATTATCTGATACATTAAATTGTAGAAGCAGCCCTTTCTATCGAATGGTTTCTTTGCAATATAAACCAACACCACCAAATGAACACCCCTCTTCCAAAGTTTCATTTCAATCAAGTATTCCCAGTGCATGAAATAGCCCACACCCTGTCACAACAATGTCTAATGACTGCCAAGCAAAACCCTGGCTCACATAAACACGTGGATCAGGTGAATGAACTTGTAGTACAGCCAAGCACTTATATTTATTTTTTATTTAAGTTTTTGAGAGAGAGAGAGAGAGATACAGAGACAGAGAGAGAATTGAACTGGGGGAAGTCCCCAGTTCAGCATATGGTTCCACACGGGCCGGGGCCAGGATTCGATCCTCGGTCCCCAGTGCTGCAAACTGAGCGCTTAACCCACTGAGCCATCCCCCACTTCCCCTCCATGCACTTATAACAATATTTCAGTCAATACTGACCCACATATATGATGGTTGTCCCATAAGACTCTAATGGAGCTACAAAATTCCTATTGCCTATTGATGTCATAGCCATTGTAATATCAAGATGCAACATACTACTCATGTATTTGTTGTGATGCTGGGATAAACAAACCTACCGAGCTGCCAGTCATATAAAGGTATAGCACATACAATTATATATATATAATACATAATAATTGATGATGATAATAAAGGACTACCTTATGTGAATAGTTTATGAGGGGGTATCCAAAAACACCTCAAAATTTGTTTGTAAAATATTGTATATTTATTCTTACATGTTTACACTTCTGTCACCTTGAAAGTACTCTCCTCTCTGTTTGATACAACACATCTATCAGGGCATTTTTTGCATTGCTCAAAATATTTTTTGAACTCGTTGATTTTGATGTCTATAGTGCTTCTGCCATTTTTGTGTTTTACCTTGTCCACATCAGCACACTTCCCTTTGAGGAGTTTTTTCATCCATAGAAATTTAAAAAGTCTCTCAGGCAAGATCCGGTGAATAGGGGTGGCGGGCATGGGGGTCATGCTGTTTTGGGTCCAAAACTGCTGAACACCCAGCACGGTGTAAGCAGACGCATTGTCATGCCACACATTGTTTGTGTGAATCACCCATCATGAAACAGAAAACTGTTGGAAGAGGCTCCAAAAAAAATTCACTGCAGCTGAACACAGCCTCTCACACCACCACCAGCTGGAACATTGATGCAGATGGGTTCCTAGAGAACTCACCTAGCGGGGAAAGCACGCACTATGAGGGGCTTACACTCCAAAAGATATTCTGTTTTTTATTCAGGTCCCCCTCATATATATTTACTATAACTACGTATACTTTTCATCACTACTATAGAGAATACTTTCTACTTACAAAAATGTTTTCGTTAAAATAGTATGCTATGTTATACTGTCAGCAGCTTCATATATATATATAGTATTATTATGTCTCTTGCATGCATTATTTCTATCCATTATTTTTATAATCTCATTTTGTTTTGTACTGTAATATACTGTACAGGCTTGTAGCCTAGGAGCAGTAGCCTAGTTGTATAGTAGGTTATACCACTTAGGTTTGTTTAAGTAAATTCTATGATGCATTCTAGGATGACAGGAATATGTTTCTCAGAACAAATTCCTGTCATTAAGTAGTACATGACTGTATTTATTCTTCAATTTTTATGATACTGTAATAGACTGGATTGTATATCCTCAAAATCTGTATGTTGAAGCCCTAACCCCCATGTTACTATAAATGGAGATAAGGCCATTAAAGAAGTAATTAAGGTTAAATGAAGTCATAAGAGTGAGGCCTTTAAAGGGGTAAATAAGGTTAAATGAAGCCATAAAAGTGAGGCCCTAATCCAATATGACTGTGTCCTTTTAACACAGTCACCTCAGATGACTCACATATATGCTGAGAATTATTTGTGATAATCACACTTTGAAAAGTATAAATTACTAAATAGCAAAGAAAACTACCACTTTCCTCAAAAAAATTTTTTTGAAAAATAATAGTTCATTAAAAAGTTATAACAAGTTTTCTCAAACCCATTGTAATTTAGCCAAATGCTACAAAACCACCCCAGCCACAGCATCAGACTTGGCTGCAAATGGGTTAAGAAGAGAAGAGATACCAAGGATGAACACACGCAGAAAAGGTCAAGTGAGGACACAGGAACAATACAAACACCTGTAAGTTAAGAAGAGACCTCCAAAGAAATCAAGCCTGTGAACATTGTGATCAAGAACTTTCAGCCTCCAGAACTCTGAGAAAATACATTTCTGTTGTTTAAACCACAAAGTCTGTGGCATTTTGTTATGGCAAGCCTAGCAAACAAAACTCAGTGATAAAACTTTCCATTCTGATTGAAATAAACGTTGCCCCCTTAGCTTTTCAGACAATTTGGATCCTTGATTAGCATTACATGAAGGAAGTCTTGACATCAACATTGGATGAGGGATCTGCAATGCCACAAGCTCTATGCTCTGACTGGCATAGTCTTTTATTTGTTTAATACATTCATGTATACACATTTCATGTTTAATACATTCATGTATAAACAAATATAAAAATTAGTGACTAATTTTTAAAGCTGGTCAAATGAAATGGTCTAGGTCCAATTTCATTTCTACAAAATTATGCAAAAATAGAAAAAATGCCATATGTATATTTACAGGTATATTCAGATGGAATGAGGGGACAAGACAGCTATAAGAATAAGCAGAGGGGAAGCCAGGATGGCTCAGTGGGATAAGCACTCACTTTGCAGCGCCAGGGACTGAGGATCGAATCCTGGCCCCGGCCCCGGCCCGTGCAGAACCATATGCCGAACTGGGAGCTCCCCCAGTTCAGTTCTCTCTCTGTCTCTGTATCTCTCTCTCTTCCTCTCTCTGTCAACATAAATAAATAAATAATATATATATATATATAAAAAAATAAGCAGAAATTAATAAAATCAATTAGATACTAAAATGCAATTTTTCCTTGAATGTTTTGACTTGTTTTTGCTTTTTTTCCCCCTATACTGAAATTTATTCTTAACTATATCTCAAACTCTGGCTAGTTGTTTTGCAGTACATCGCAGTAGACTCAGATTGAAGAAATGAAAAATAACATTCAGCTCCGAAACTATCCTAAGTATTTAATCCACAGACAATAATTTCTGAAAATTGTCACTAGACATTTTTTGTTATTTATTTATTTATTTATTTATTTATTTATTTTTGACACAGAGAGAGAGAGAGACACACACACACACAGAGACAGAGAGAGAACTAAATTGGGGGAAATCTCCAATTCAGAATATGGGTCCGCACGGGCCGGGGCCGGGATTCGATCCCCAGCCCCTGGCGCTGCAAAGTGAGCGCTTAAACCACTGAGCCATCCTGGCTTCCCCAACACTAGACATTTTTGCAGACCATCATTATGACATGAGAAACTGTGGCCAACATGTTCAACACCATACTTCTATCACCTATGACTTGTGCCTATTAAAGAAAGGTCATCAAATATTTTGTTAGATGCTAAAAACAATTAAAATTTCATTTACCAATTAACAAAATAGATAAATATGTTGTTCCTGTTCAATTCAACAATTTTTAGAATTGGAATTTTACCAATCATTTTTACCACATATTGTTCTCTACTCTCTCCTTACTTGGCTTGGTTGACTCCTTCTGTCTTTACTTTTCCAGCATTCTGTTTTGGTGTATACATGATATATCTTGTAAATATCATATATTTCTACGTCTTTCACTTCTGGGTCAATCTGTTATTAAATTCTACTTTGCAGAAAATCTTCAATCTCAATTAACAATTGAAAAACAAAAATGCTTAGCCAATCTGAGCATCACTTTTTCCTACAATGTACTCTTCCATTGGATAGTCTCCTGGAACTTTCTCCTCAATAAGTCTAAAAGATCTCTGATTCATTATCATGTTGATAACTTTACATGTCTGCTGTGTCAAATTTCACGACTATTCACTATTTATATCACTAATGTGAAATAAGACAGTAAAATGGAGTTGTGCCCAAGAAAACCAAAAATAAAAAATGAATTTGAAGTATAACTATAATTCAAGTAGAACTTGTAAGACCTTTTCTTTAGAAGTAATATCCCTTCTGATTTTGGTCTTCGTGTCAACAGAACCAAAGCATACTCTGGTTATTTGTGTGATAACAGAATCTAGCTCCTTTCTTCACTGCTCTCACTGTAATACCCTCCTCATAGCTTGAAAGCCCATGCTTGACAGCAGCCCTCACTCTAATCAAAGAAAGATGGGATTTTGCCAGCCCTGCTTAGGAACAGTATTATCTCAGTACTGACCTCCCTGTTCCTAGACCTCTCTTCAGCATCAGTTTCATTACCCCCACTCATTCTTATCTCAGTATGGTAACTAAGAAAAATAAAATAAAATGGATGATGAATGCTGCATGGAAGAGGTTGGAGTATCAGAAAATATGGTTCAAAATGGTCTCAACTTCTCTAAGACCCATGAGTAATCAGGAAACCGGTAAAGTTCAGCCATACCTGTAGCTGTCAAAACTCTCTATGTTAAAGCCTCTTTTATACTTCACCAGAGGAGCTGTCAGCCATACAAGATTGGGCTTCTATAACCACATACTGTGACATTAGCTCTTTCAATGTCTTTTTACTCTGTAAAATATGGGAAAACCACACATTCATGATTGTGGGCAAAACAAACAAAATACTTCACATAAAATTTTTTATAAACTAAAACTCACTCTAAATTTTCTCTTTTTTTATAGTTCAGGCACAAGAAACTAAGCACCATATTGTCTATTATACTGAAAGTATAATTCATGGTCTAGCAATGAATGATGCCTTAGGTACCATGATTTAAAACACATTTTTCAAATCTAATCTACACATAAGATTCTCATCTATTATACATGGGTTTACAATATAAACAATGTATTTACCACATGTTTCTGCTGCTTTGACATCAAGGCTAGCTATCAATGCAACCATGACTTTGATATATGAACCCATCAACGCAGAACCCACATTCCCAACAGATCCTATATCTGGCTTCACAGGTCTCACACTCTGGACCATGGTCTACTTGCATTCGTTTTCCTAGGAACACAGATCTGCTGCTAACTAGAGACAGCTTCTGTAACACAGAGCCTGCTGAAATTATTCAAGTGCTCTAGTACTAAACCTGCTTAGCCTACTTACTTTGCTTCACTCATTTTTTTTTTCTGATGGCAACCACAAAAATGGCTCTTGCCCATGTTTTTCTCTTATCCCCGACTCCTGATTGACCTTGATGCTTCCCTATGGGGCCCTGCATAGAATGTCTTGTCTCCTGTTTCTATGAATCTATAAATATAACTTCTTTCTTGACAGTAATTCCCATGCTTGTATGTTTTCCCAAACTTGTTTTCAAGCAAATCATAGGTAGTTTTAAAATAATAAAATATTATGCTAATATTAATTTTAAATAAGTAATTACCCTCTTTGAATGTTTTCTGTCATATTTTCTTTTTTTAATTAGGTTTTAATTCTTTAAATAGGCCATATTGGTCACTCTTATTATAATTACAACTTGTTTCCAAAAATATTTTAATGCATTTAAACAAATGCAAATGTGCAAACATGAGACAAAAATGGAAAATTTAAATAATAATCAGGACTTTCAAATATTTCTGTGAGAAGTCAGAAATGTAGAGTTAATTTTAACTCAGTTGTAAATCTTGCAATAAAACAGAATGAATTAAAACTAATTTCTAGGCTTTCTAATCAAAATTTTTGAGCCTATACCTATAAATTTCTATTTTTCTCATCCTTTGATTAGACAATTGTCTGGATAGTGAATCAAAGCAAAGAATAAAGCCATAGTAAAAAGATTTTTTATCTTCTCCTATATTCAGTTCATAAATCAGTTAATGGAGAAGCTGAACTAGTTTTCTGAACCACTGTGTTTAGCATTTATGTACCTTGAAAGGGCTTTGACATAATAACAGAAGCAGCAATCATGGAAGCTGTTAAAGAGCAAAAAGTCATAGGAAAGTATCATAGGGCCCTGACATAAATTTATGGAATAAAACAACAAATGTCAAAATGCATCATGACTGTGGTAGTTGGTTAAAAAAAGGGTATGATGAGGTTATGTTGTTATACAAGGACTGAATTCTTAAGATGTTGAGTGGAGACAGAAAAAGAAAAGAACAAAACACAAATTTTCTGTAAAAATATAATAAAATAGTAGGAATCAACCATTGAATGACACATGGTAAGAAAACTAAAGCAACAAAATAAGTACTTGGATCTCTAAATTTAAACTAATTACAAAGAAATGGTATAATAAAATATATTTGAACTGGGAACCTATGTAATTTTTACCAACCAATGTCACCCCAATAAATTTAACAATAAAAAAAAAAAAAGAATAGATCTGAATGCTCCCTGTAACTTTTACAGCAAAGTGTATCTTTTTATGTCTTCCAAAAGGCACACTTAAGGGCCTGATACCCTTTAATATCGTCACAATCCATACATATGTAACCAACATTTTTTAAAAGCCTCATATATGGATAGAATATTGAAAGAACATTGAAAGAAATATAAACACATATACATACACAGATATGTAAAGAGACAGTTCAAATGTGTTGTGTCTGCATCATCTTCTTCAAATACTCTCTGCCACAACATAAAGTATTTTGGAAAATGCAGCATTTAATAAGAAAAATCATCTATTACTCTCTTTAATGGTAAGAAATAATTCCATCCAAAGTGGTTTCTCACCAGTCACCCTTACATCAAAAAATTGTTTATTTTACCATGATTAAAATAACTAAAGATACTGAATAACTCCGTAAAATGTTGATAGAGTTGCTTTTATTTTGTTTAACTTGGTATGAGAATGGGAGTTTGGTTCATTAAATACTTAACAGTATCTTGTTATATCTATGGTAAACACACTATAAATTTCAGAACAGTAAGACTATAATAAATAAACTTAATATATCCAAAGAAGTACTAGGCATAGGAGATATAAACACTGAGGCAAAGCCATAAATTCTCCACACCGAAGAAGCTCTCAAATGATAGAAGAACAAATGAAGGTGAAACATTTATATGTTCCCAGGTATATGACTGGTGCCTAACATAGTGCCTGACCCAAAGTAGATGACATAATTGTTTTTCTGAGTTACTGAGTGATAATATAAATATAACAATATAACATTTTTTGGAAAGATAAATGATAGAAAATAGAAAATTGTATTTTGTGCTGTTAAAATGAAGTTGATGACAAACTGAGTAGGAGTTTGTTAGAGGTACAGGCAGCAAGAACGTGTCGAGCCATTCCAGACGTTATGAGCATCATAAACAAAGGCACCTAGGTATGCATGAAAAGCAGACTGAGATTTGAAGAACAACCCATCTAAGTATGCAAATTTTACTCTGCACGTAAACCTTCATCTAAATATCTCCAGAATATAGACTCAAATTGAAAGTGCCTTCAGCTCATTTGTTTCCAAACCATGCTTCGCTGCTTAAAATCACCTCATGACAGAAATGTGAAAAGATGGGTCTTATTTTATGGAAGTTCAAGTAAACTGCTGTTTATTTTTCTGGCTTTAAGATCTCATAAACCTCAGAGACATTCCAGTGCACATTCATGTATGTAAATCATCATTATAACTAAGAGATATAAATTTTCCTTAAATAGCTTCTGTTACATTTTTCTTAGTCCCTGGTTGATGCATTCTACATTAATTTAAACAGAGTAACTTGCCTTAATACATTCCAAAAGCAAAGTAGCTATAAAAACAATATTAATAAACATTTTTCTTTGATGGCAGAAGGTTCCTCAGAGCCCAATATTTTTTTATATATTTTAGAGGTACAGGGTAATTTTAGTTTGTCCAGACTTATTCCAAGAAAAAAAAAAAAAAAGGACTATAATATCCCTTATATGTGGAATCTAAAAAGAGTCAAACTTATTTTTTAAAAAAGATAAACAGAGTAAAATAGTGGTTAATAGGATGAAGGGTGAGGGGGAAAGATTGATGGTGTTTCAGGATACAAACTTATAATCAGTAAACAAAGCATAGAGATCTAATGAAAATATAATGAATATAGTCAATAATACTGTACCATAATGATGTAAAATGATATTGATTCAATCACAATATTGCAACATATATGAATCAAAAATACACTGTACATCTTAAATTTATAAATTGTACATATCACATTTATCAAATAAAAAAGTTAATAAAAATAAGTGATGTCAGCTACTCAGCTACAACCACCCTACTGAAATAACTTCTTTTCTTTCACCAGTGAAACTAAGATCATTTAATTAATAATCCTTTTCTGAGTCAATTTTCATTAGAAACAGTGTCCTTAATTCAGAAAATTTCCTATGCATTTACTACTCCAACACACCACTCCTTATTTTTATCTGGCACCTCTGATGGGTCACAGAGAGTTAACATGACTTTCTAAAGCCCATTTGCCTTTAATAGACTGAGAATGTTTCATTCAAGATTTTTTCTTGCCATAGGGAGCCAAAATGTAGAAAGATGAAGGTAGGCCAAAGACATACAATGGTAACAAAAGTTGCTTGTTAAACTGCTTTGTAAAGAACATGGCCCTATTACTAAAAACAAACAAACCAATAAACAAAAAAATAAAACCCTTGTTTGTCTTGCTTGAGAAAATTAAAGTGTGGTGGTGGTGGCAGGTAAAATATAGGCTAGACTCAATTTATTTGACTATTCTCTATAAGCTACTCAACCAGGTAGGATCTTTTGGGGAGTGAAATTCTATAGATGTAAATATCAACAACTATTGCAACCACAAACATCTGTGGCTAAAGGGCTGAGAAAGGACCTTAGAAAATATACATGTGATGTGAGGGCAATAAATTTGTTAACTTTGGATTATAGGTTGTACCCCACCTTTACGTGTTTCTCTAAAATATCTTCAGTAGCTATATGTTGTTCACTACTGTTTTTTCGGTAAAAAGATTCTTTATGGAAATTCTGAGGTTCTCATTTCTAAAGTGGAAAACAGAATTTAAGAGCCATGACAATAAGAGGTAAGCTAACATCTAAATAGTATAACAGTATAACATCTGCAAAGCAAGTTATAGCATAAAAAAAATCACAAAGATAATTTCTAATATATTATTCAATGATGAATAATGAAAGTTCTTCATTGAACTTACATTCAGTAAATTTGTCTACATAAGAAAATAAAATCGGATACCATTCTTTAAATATTTGATATGATCTGAAAGTACCTTTAGATCACACACACACTCACACAACAAATACAACAAACTAATAAATTGAAAGACTAACTATCCAGATTACAAGTTAGAAAAATAGAGATTACATACTTCTATTTCCCTTTGTTAATGAACTCAAAAATTATCCAACAGCTAGATCATATATCACAATAGCCTAATACCAAAGACTCTAAAACTGACCAGTCATATTTAATTTTAATCTAACGCTCCTTTTTCTGGGATTAGTTTTTTTTTCCAAAAATTGTTCCATTTCTACACAGCCGTATGTATGAGTAACAAAATCCTCAAAGATGATTGTGATGATATTACTTGCAATTAATCTTACTAACAAAGAATCTAAACGTAAAGAACGAACAGGAAAGGGCACTCAGATGTGATCTCTATTCATATTCCAGAGAAAAGCTCATCATACAAGGTCATTAACTTTTATCTAGTAAAAGTGGTATCGCTATTTCACGTTTAGTTTTACTATGAGATAACATTTTCTGTGCCACAGAAAAGAGGAAGCATACCTAAGTTCACTCATAATAAGCAGCAACTGCATATGGAAATGGTCTCCTTAACTTTGTTTTTTACAAGCACACTTTCTCAGGCCCCCACTGCAATCCTTTTTATATCTTTTGTCAATGAGGTTAAAATTGGCAGTTAAAAAAATTACATAGCATAAACTCAGAAGAGTAAGTGATTATAGCCATTAGGCATTAGACAACTTTTAGAGGTCAATTTCAGCCTCCTCTTCTTAGATTCTAGAATTAGTGGCTTTAAAATATCTCCTGGAAGATATTACAAAATAATTTCAAATGAAAGATTTGGGATATTGAAATGCTTACCTTTTAATCAAGGGAGTTGGATTTCTTCAAATTGTTAATTCCTGAGAAAGATCCTTACGTGAGTTAACTGACTGCACTATCCCAAGTCAGGTTTACTAATGAACACCGATCCAGCCAGGGGTAGGTATGTGTGGTCTCTCTTTCCCCTTCATTTTATAACCTCATCCTGTGTCCCAAGCTCAGAGACTACCAAAGGAGCTAAGAAATTGCTTTATTTTTTAGTGGTACCCTGTGGATGGCTCATAAACAGACATTTGGTAGGCTGGCAAAATATTGTACTATGAATGTCCAGTAATGATGTCCCATTGTTTTTAAATCTCTTTCTCAGTGTGTAGCTGCACTAATTGAGAGCTGACATAGGCACAACTCGAGTTCCTGAGGTGCTACACAGTTAATATTAGTCAATTCTGTGTTTTCTCAGTGGTTCTGGGTTTACTAGAGGACTTATACCATATTTTGGATAATATCAGGAAATAAAATTATATATTTTGTTTGGTATTATCATCTTCTCCTTCCCCCTAAGTTGATTGGAGGTCTATCTCAAAAAAATTTTTTTTAAATCATCTTCGCAAAAGTAGCAGGTAGATAGATAGATGTAAGGGCACATACCAAGTCAGGGATCCATTCACTTCCTGAATATACAGAGTCTGGCAGAAGTAGTGCCCTTTTTAAAAGTTTACCAGCTCATAAAAAAGGGGTGTTAGTTCTGCCGGAAATTGTACATTGTTTCTTTTGCTGATAATCTTCAGACGGCATGATAACTCAGGATAAAGCATGAAAACTATTAATAAATTGTACAACATACAGAATCTACCAGTAAAAGGTGTCATAAAAATAACTGACACCTTTAAGTACGTACTTACCATTTTGCCTTAAAATATTTGACCCCTAGAACAGATGAGGGAACAAAGTTTTCTTGGTAACTTAGATACCAGCAAAATGAAAATTCAAACCTAACTTTGAGTAAGTCTAAAGCTTGTGTGTCTTATAGTTAAATAGCAAAGGCTCATAATTCTCTTTTTTCTTTCTGGGGAAAAATGAGGATATACTTATTTTGAGTCATACCCTGCCTCTGACTCACACTGTATTCTGAGAAAAAACTAGTGTTACATAAGAGACATCTACTTAAATTAAGTCCATCTTTTGGAGCATATTAACCAAAAAATAAGCCACTGATTTCACTGTAAGTTCTGCATTTGTAAGTAGGTTCTTACAGGGAAGACTTTAAAACCCCTTGCAAACATTTGTTCTTTTCTATTCAATCTCTCTTCTAAATACATTACAGCTCAATCATTTCATATTCTGTAATGGGTAAACAGTAAATTAAAAAATATTTTAAGCATTTTAGCTTCTCCTTAATATAACATTTAATAAGTCATTACTAATAAACATTTACATTAAAAACATTAGCTTGCTATTATTATTTCTCAGAACTGCTAACGGTGTCATCTGAAAAAACTATAACTAAAAAAGACTTTTTATATTGCCAGAATTGGTTGGCAATAACCATACTAGGACTATTTATTTATTTATTTATTTTCCTAAATTCCTTTTCCAGAATATGTCTAAAAGGAAAATTAAATGCAGGTCACATTTAATTTTGAACATGAATCATTAAATAAACTCAAAGTACCACAATACACACACACACACACACACACACACACACACACACACATATTTCATTTAATTGGTAAAGCTCAAATGAATAATCTTAGAAGTAGAAAATATCTACTCCATCAACTTCACTTTTAAGTCATTTTAAAAGTTTTTCTGAATATATACTTGTTTCAAAATTTAAATGAGTTAAATATTCTTACCTGCTTAGTTTTACATATATATTAAAATACATAAAGTACAACTATTTATTGACCTCTGATTGTGACAGTATTAATATGATAACTATAGGGTTGCATTTAGAGAAAAGAACTAGACTTTAACTTTATAAATATTCATATATCTATAAAATATATGAAAAATAGGCCTAAAGTTTATACACCACACAAATAATCTAAACATGAAATTCAAATAAACCTAATGATCCATATGTGGGGATATTTAAACACTGACAGCACAGGTGTACAGTCACAACAGATTACTTGATTTATAATACACACAGATGCACACACACATACACCAGTAACTGACATTAGTTTTGCAAAATTGTCCAACTTTAAAACTCATCAATGACTTAGTTTGAGTATGTTGTCTTTTCTTACACTCATTTATGTGGATTAAGAAGAAATTTGGGGAAAGCCAGGATAGCTCAGTGGGTTAAGAGCTCGCTTTGCAGCCCTGGGAACAGAGGATCAAATCCCGGCCTGAGCCTATGTGGACCCATGTGCTGAACTGCAGTGTGCTTCCCATACAGGAGACCCCCAGTTCAGTTTTTGCCCCCCACTTCCCTCCAGTTAGACCCCTGGCTCGAGAGGGCATGGCTCCCATGCAGGAGGCCCCCAGCCCAGTTCCCGCCGTGCACGGCCCCAGCCCACCTGTGTGGATTGAAACCATGTCGAAAACTGATGAAATTTCAACTATGGAGATTGCTCTGGGCCCTCCCCCTTCTCTCTAACTCTCTGTCTCTGTCTCTCTCTGTCTCTGTCAAAAATAATAAAATAAGTCTTTAAAAAAAAAAAGAAATTTTAAGCAGCTATTACATCTATTTTGTGAACAAGAATCATCTGGAAAAAATTATGTCACACCCCCTGTTTATAATATAGGAAATGCAGAGAACCCTTCTCTCTATCTCTCTCTGTCTCTCTCTGTCAAAAATAATAAAATTAGGGGAAGCCGGGATGGCTCAGTGGGTTAAGCGCTCACTTTGCAGCGCCGGGGACTGAGGATCGAATCCCGGCCCCGGCCCGTGCGGAACCATGTGCTGAACTGGGAGTTCCCCCAGTTCAGTTCTCTCTCTCTCTCTGTCTCTGTATCTCTCTCTCTCTCT
>PVKE010022632.1:0-25403 GCA_004027555.1 Craseonycteris thonglongyai | reverse complement strand
TTTTTTTTTTTTTTTTTTTTTTTTTTTTTTTTTTTTTTGGTGCATGTTTCTTTGTCTCTCCACTTGGGTTAATCCTTGTGTTTGTTTCTATGTATTAGGTAGATCTGGTACATTTATCCATCTTGGCAGGATGGTCCTAGGTAGTAGGTGTTCTGTGATGCACAATGGTACAGTCTCCTTCTTCACCTGAACTGGGTGCTCCAGGAATGTTTCTCATGTGGCTTGTGTGTGTCCTCCTGTTGTAGTTGATTGCTGTTGGGGCATCAGTGGCTATGACTGACTCTTGCGTTGACTGGCTGTGAGAAATGGATGTGACCACAGAAGACAAGCAGTTGTGCAGGCTGACTTCGTGGATCGGGATTCATTTTAGTAGGGTCCTGGTGCCTGCCAAGTCCACCCTTTGAGCATGTCATTTGTAGAGCTGATTGGGCTGTGCTCTGGTGTGGTCTGAAGTAGGCTACTCAAGCCTCTGGGATGGAGCTTGGGTGCTGAGCAAGGTTAGCTTCTGCTCATGCCTAGTCCAGGGCCACCTGATAGGAGCTACAAAGTGATCTGGAGTTGGCACCCACCCGGGCTTGGAGGTGCTTAGGAGAGCTTGGGCTATGAACAGAGGCCAGCTGCCACTGGTGCTGATCTTAGAGCTGCTTAGTAGAAAGTACTGGGCATGCTAAGGCCAACCGCTACTTGTTTGGGGTTTGTGCACCTTTGAGAGATTTGTACAATTTTAAATGCTGATGAGCATGAAGTAGCAAAGAAGAGCGTTTGAAATGGCAAGACAGGAACAAGGAAGTAATTAGTAAAGTCTCTGAGAGAGGGGTAGTAAGATTGATGGGATCTAATATAGAGACAGATGCATTGATCTTTCAGAATACACGGGTCCCTGATTCTATGGGAGAAAAAGAGTGAGTATGATGGGTTTGGATACTGTTAGATGTGTAGGCTGATAGCAGGAACTTGAGTGGGTTTCCAGCTGCTGGATCTCATTATCTCTGCAGAATGGGAATTGAGGTCATGTACTACGAAGGAGGGGAAGAGTGGTAAGTTAGAAGTTTCAAGAGAGTTGAAAAGATTTAAAACAGTTTTGTGGAAAAGACAGAAAACTGACTAGGGAAACAGACAAACTTTGTTGAGCATTTCTAAGTTTTTAGATGGGAAAACTGAAACATAGGTTATGTAAGTTGGTCAATATTTCTCAAATCCAGAGAACTATTGGACATTGAATCTTTCTGATTCCACAGCCACAGTTTTTAACACTGCCAATAAATTAATTAGCCCACCTAGCACCTTATCTACTTTTCTGACACTTTTCACCTCCGTCTTTTATCACATTTATTTATGCTAAAGCTTTGTTTCTCTTGGTAATTTCCAGAGTGTGGTATCTATCCTTTAATTCATCTTTGTATCCCTACAGTGCCCAGCACAATTTCATGCATACCAAGGAGGCTCAGTAAATATTTGTTGAGTGAGTGAATGGCTGAATAAAGAAAGGAAAGATGTATGAGGCACAGGAAAAAAAACCCTTTCTCATACTTGGGTTAATCCTTTTCATTCATTTGCATGAATGACTCTATTTCTATTTCACATTTCTGGCTTAGACATAGTGGAGCCTCCCTATTATAGTGATGATTTAGAGAGGCATAATTTAAAATCAAGTGAAGTAATGCAGTGTAGAAACAAAAAAAGGGCTGTTGGGGATGCTGGGATAGCTCAGCAGGTTGAGTGCTTGCCTTGCAACCATGAGGTCTGGGGATCAAATCCTGGTCCTGGCTCTGGCGTGTGCAATCTCATATGCTGAACTGTGGTACAACTGGTAATCACTGAGCCCCACAATGAAGGTTTTTGCCTTTCATGTGGCAGGGCCCCAGGTTGGTTCAGGCCCCGCACAGCCCCACATCCACCTGCGCGGAATGAAACTGTGTCACAACTAATGATGTACAACTATGGAGACTGCTCTGGGCCCTCCTTCCTTCTCTCTCTCTCCCACCTTCACTCAAACAATAAAAATATTTTTTTAATGAGCTGTTATTTTTTAGACTTTATTTTTAAAAATTATATTATTATTATTAATTTTCTTTTTAGTATAGACATGCCCTAAAAGCTGACACTTTGAGGTTCTCTTTTCCCCAGTATAAGTGACATCACAGAGTTTATGCTCTTATCTTTCATTCTCAAGTATATAAACAAACATTGGGATTGGCCAAAGCCCTGACCTTGTGAGTGACTATGGCCCCCTAAAGTTAAATTCTAACCATGATTTTCCTCCTGGGATTCAAATTCTATCGTTTTGTGCTATATTTACCAATGATGTTACACTTTATCTTTATCTCAGCAAATATTTAATTTGTTGAGAGAAAACATGTCATGAATACGTTACTCATAAGTTTCCATTTTCCCCAAAGATCCTGGCAAGGGGCTGAGATGGAACTTCTGAGGCCCTATTAATAAAACTTAAATAAAGCAAAGTGCCAAACGATAGTGAATTTAAAGGTGGAAGCAATGGGCAGTATACAGAAATCTGCTATGTGATTTGATATATCAGCCCTTCCGTTGCAAAATCCTGCTTAGATTTGCAATCAAATGGTTTAAGAAATAAGCATCTAGAAATCAAGAGAATGTGTTTTATCCACTTAAAATGTGAGGAACTTACCCCCCTCCTTTTTTTCCCCCAATTCCATTCTCTATTCAATTAAATAAGGCTGCCAACAGATAAATCTAAGGAATGACTGAAATTTTGCAACATCCAACTTTTGTGCTAATGTCTAAGCTTCTCAACTAAGAGGATTTTGAGATAATAAAAGCCTCTTGACGTTGATGGTTTTGAGATCACTGAAACACATAGTATTTCTGTAGAAAACTGAACTAGGTGGTTTAAAGAAATTTTTATTGATTAGCACCCTTAAAAAACAAAACAAAACTTATTTGTATTGCAAGCTGAAATCTGACCATAAAAGCAATTAATTCTGTTGATTTCCCAAGTGACCTCATAAAAAGGTTTGGGCTAACTTGCATCTAATTCCAAAATCTAAAATAAATAAATAAATAAATGTTATCTAGATGTTGGCCTTGAAGATTCGTGGTGCATTATAAACAAAATGAGATGTTTGTTTTATGAAAATCTCACTACTGTATATACTTTAAAATAAAGGTTCATGCGTTTTTTTATTCTTGTTACAGCTTTTTGTTTTTAGCCTCCGAATGCCATTTTCCCATTTCTTAGTCTCCAACATTTCTGTGTTTGTCGACAATGCACATGATTAAAATGATATTTTCATATTTCTATGTAGTTGGAGCTCCTTAAAGCACAGGGTTGTAAGTGCAAAAAAAGATATGCCGTTCCCTAATGGCTTATTACCATCACATTTGCAATTCAGATCAGCTTTAAATTGACTGAAATTTTTAAACACATAGCAGGCAGTTTAAACTAATGATTGTCTGGAGGTTCACATCTGACATGAACTAAGCTTCTGTTCAAAACAAATTGCAAATAATTCCTCCCTTAGAGTCAAAATGTCACTTTTAAAATTCCATGTTATTGCTAGATTTTTGTCAGTTACATACAAAAAAAAAATCTGCTTTATAGTGAGTGCTCTACCTTTGAAAGGACTGAGTGACACCTATTTCCCTATTAAAAAAAACACAACACACACTACCACCTCACTATATATACAGCTCTCCATCAGTTTCACCAGGATTTACCCACCCCCTTCTTCTTCTTCCCCTTCAAAAATCCTAATTGTAAAGTAAAACACCCTTGGGGCAGTGGAAGCCCAAGTTGCTTAGCAACCCTCAGCAGGTAGCTGGGATGCAGCTGCAGCTGTCCTGATTGTTTGCTAAGAACCTTCTTATTACTGTTTGTGTTAATCTTTAACCAGGCTTTTAAACCACAGTCTTTCTCTCAGGTCTCTTGTTAGATTGCAGGGGCCTGCTCAAATGTTGTCCCAGAGGTAATGGTCTTAAGGGTGGCTATTGAATGTTTGGAGAGTGATAAGCCCTGAAAGGGATTAGAATTGCATGTTCCAACTAACCTTCTTTTTTACATTCTTGGAAAATATCGTGAAAATTGTACCCTAATAGAAACAATGGTTGGTGTTGACACATAGCTCTAACCCTGCTTTTGCTCCCAGCTTGTAAATATGGTGAGACCACCTCACTAAAATTGCTGCTTTTAAAGGGCCCACATTCTTTTGCAAAGACCACTTAAGGAATTCATTTAGAATTTGTAGATAGCTTTAGCCTGATTCTGGAATCTCTTGGCTTAATTATAGGAGAACTAGGTATGGATAGATGGATACTAAGAGAGCTGTAATAGGGGACTGAGAGAATATCCTGCTTTAAAGAACTGTTTTTGCCTCTATTGGGAAATTCCTGATGATCCCAAAACTCTGTGTTTGAACTTGAATTTGACCAATTCTTTGAAGACAAAACAGTGACAAGAGAGGCACATTTACCTTTAATAGTCCAGGGGTTTTTATTCTTCATTTGCTCTATTGTGAGGTTTGGCTAAATTGCAGAGACAGCCCACAATTATTAACCAATGACGATAAGCTCATAAAACATTTTAAAATAAAGCTATTTCTACATTCTCATTAAACAGCACAAGGCAAAGTGAAGATGACCCAGCTTCCCTGCGATCTTTTCATTCCCTTTCTCTCAGTAGATTAAAAAAAAAAAAAAAAAGTCAGCGCAGATGATTCACTCTCAGGACCTTCATTCAGTGTCATTTGAAAGGAATTCAGGCCTCTTCCCATCATAACATTTGGTTACAGACCTAGTCCTATTATGCAACATAATATGTGCTTAATAATACTGATTAACTGGCTTGGAAATTGGAGAAAGGTCAGAGCATATGAAGAAGATAACATTTTCATGTTTTCTGGACCTTATCAAATTTAATTTATATAGATAGAATCTTCAAGCTTTGGATTAAAAACATACACACATGCAAGACATTAGTCTCCATATTTTGGAATTTCATTGATATTCTCCTTTTTTGTTTGAGGTTATTTAAAAAATATTTTAATCTCAAGTAAAAAATTAAAAAGTATGGCTTCCTCCAAATGGTTGATAGTTGATAGTGTCTATTGTTTACTGGATATGTGTGAACTAGATCTTTTTATTTCTACCAAACATCAAACATAAGGAATGTGCATATTTCTGATGGGGAGACTAACACAGAGAGCTTGTTATCTAGTTTTTTGAGTGTTGTATTTGAATGCTCTGATGATAGTCCCATAATAACAGGTAAATCTTTTTATTCCCATGATACATTGGCCATGCCATCTAGAAATAATAAACACTCGGATAATTTTGATTTGTCTCCTTTAAAACTCAGCTTCTGGCTTTTATCTTTCTCTAATGCCCACGTGGGTCAATTTAATTCTGAAAACCACTGGTATTGATTCCCATTTTGCTAATGAAAATATCTTATGGAATATTCAAGGCAACTTAAAAAACCAGATTCTCGAGGAATCTAGAAGAAAATTTAGAAAAAAAAGAACTTGTTGATAATCGATCGTGTTGATAGATTTCATCCTATAAATCAAGTTTTCCAGATAATAATTTCTCAAATGCTAGTACAGCAGAATACCAATTTGGAAAAGGTCATTTTGAAACCACGTGCATGTATCTAGTAGATTGTAGAGCCTTCTTTATGCTGTTGGGTTTGACTTTCGTTTCTGCAAGCTCTACACCTTTAATCAGCGGCACCATGTTCTCATTCTCTCCAGGCAGTTATTTGTGTCTACTCAGGGCAGACAACTTTGTGGTCCTCTTGCTCCTTTCCCTTCAGGCACAGAATCTGTGGCCTCAGAACCATCAATGCAGATGGAACTCCAACCGCAGCCCTGGGGGTTTACCAGCTGGCTCTCTGGCTTCTATTGTGGTTCATTATTTAGGCATGGATACACATTTTAAATGTTTCTGGCAACCTCTATTTTTTTTTTTTTTTTACTCCTGAATCTAGGTAAGAATAAAATACCATATACTTTATTTCTCATGACTTCCATTAAGTGGAAGAGAGTCTTAGATTTATTTCATCCACGGTTTTTTCAACCTTGGCACTGTGGGTATTTTGAGCCTGATTGCCATTTTGGACCCAATAATACTTTGTGGTGTGTTATAGGATATTTATCAGCCTTCCTGGTCTCTACCAACTGTTAATAGATGCCAGGAGCACCTTCCCATAGCTGTAATAACCAGAAGCGTTCCAGACATTGCCAGATGGCCCCTGGAGGGCAAAATTGCCACCAGTTGAGAACTAATGGTTTAGTCTCTTGCCTCAAAGTGTGGTGTGTAGGCCAGCACCTCAGCTTTGCCTGTAAGCTTGTTAGAAATAAGCAATCTCGAGACCCACCCCAGACACACCAAATACAAATATATTTTAACAAGATACCCAGGTGACTTCTTGTGAACATTAATGTGTGGGCAGTGCTAGTTTAGTCTATCATTTTGAATAAAAGTCTGGCTAAAATAGCAACATTTCAAGGTTCAAAGTACAATTGTATCAAAATCTCAGTCTGCAACTTGAAGTATGTACTGGCCCATATATTTAAAGCAAGGTTAATAAAAATATTCAAGAAAAACAAAAAGGCATTGATAGATAATCTTCCCCCCCACCCCCAATTATCAGAATGTTAGAGATTTTTGGCTCACTTTGTACTGTCTGAATAAAAATGAAAATATTTCTCTATTTTCCAAGCTAATCCATAAATAGCACTACCCATAATAAAGACTATAATTTCTCAGGTGTTTAATGTGTACTATATGCTTTAGCAGGTACTTTAATCCTCACAATAACTCTTTGCGGTATTAACCTCATTTGACAGATAAAGAAGCTAAGACTCAGTAAAATTATGTACATTTTCCTGATCACACATTTCTACAAAGTGAGGGACTTAGCACCCAATCCCATATTCTTTCCACCCTCCTATTCTACCTTTCCTTCTAAGGAGAGAAACAACAATAACGAACATTTTCTCCAAGTTAATTATCTCTAAGCAACATCCATGCTGATTATCAGCCCAGAAATGACCGGAGGAAAGAACCATTATTTTTTCTTTAAAGCCCTGTTTTGTTCTGTCTTCTTAGGCAGTAGTCTCATGCTATCTGAGTGTAGCTAACAGCTTGAGGTGAAGAATCAGGCTCACCCTTTCCATCCCTTTGCCCCGACAGAATTAGCCTCAGCAATAACAAAGCCACACCGTAAGAGGCATTGTAAGAAGCATTCTTGAAAAGGATGGATTTGTTGCTCTTGTTTTTGAGATTTGCCCACTGATTGATTGCTTGGAATACGTACTATGGACTGATTAGGTAGCTCAGGGTTTTGATGAGTAGACACAAACTGAGAAAGAAAACTAAATGTGGCATTAATATGGTTTAATCAGAAAAAATACCCCTGCGATTATTTTCTTCTTCCTTTATTAGAGAGAAACCTCTGCTTTAGTTTCTGATCCTTTCTGTGACTGAAACTCTTCTACTCTATTACCAACCTATTTCTTTATTCAACCTATACTCCATTAGATGGTATTCCCAGCTTCCCTTTATCACCATGGTGACACTGTGATCTTACGCCTTTATTAAAAATTTATCTTAAATAGATCTTCTAGGAACTAGGCTTTTATGCAATGACAGTTTTTCAGTTTCAAATCCACCATAACGTCCAGATACTGGGAATTTGTGTGCAAATATTATTCCACTATTACTATAAAGGGAAATAAAGCAAAATGGTTAAAATTAGACAGCTGCTATTCCTACTAGCTGCTTATGCCTGGAAAAAAACCCCATTTTATATGCATTCCATCCTTATTTTCCAAGTGCACTTGGCACACAATTATAAAAAAGAACTTTAAGCTTGCATTAGCGTATATGATCACGTATTACTGGTAAATTTTAAACTTTTAAACTTAATGTTGCAGTTCCAAGAATATATCTTATAAAGAAGATCAGAAATGCTAACAAAGATTGGTATGGCCTTACATTATTTATAGTACAAAGCTTAAAAACTACATATGTGTCCAACGATGGGGATGGATTAAATAGTGTAGCCATGTGTTTGAATGATATACGTTTCTTAACAATGACACTGCAAATACTTTTAGTGATGGAAAAAGGATTATAACATGTTAATTGAAAAAAGATACAAAATTTACATATGAATAACTTCTATTTTATAGGTAGGTCTATAGCTCTTTAGTTAATTGAAAATTTGTAGTTATATGTGTATCTCTCAATTTATAAAAATTTAAAATACCATATACTTATAGTGACTATACTTGGTTAATGAATTCATCTTTTTACAGCTTTTCTGTTTTCTAGTTCTTTAGTGAACATAACATGCTTTTGAAATCAGAAAGAAAAAATTAAATAACATTAAATTAATTTAATTCTACCTGGATTGTAGGAATATGATTAAGAAGTCCTTATGATTTTGCATATTATTCTTGTATTTAAAGAGTCTGTTGTTACAGAAACTACTCTTAACCTGCTACTTTTGTTTTAAAGAAGGTTGGAAAACAATTATTCCAGATGACGGACAGAGACTATTGTCTTCACCACAGATCATGACAAATAAGTTTTAAGGAGAAAGGGACAAAATCAGGGGACAGTGTCCCAAGTGTAGATAAATTAAATACATAATTTTCCCAAAGGTCAAATCTGGAGTCTCCAGTTGGGTTTGACAAAAGAAAAGGTTGCAAGGATATATTTCATTATAGTTTAACAAAAAATGTACTTAAAGCAACATGTAAAAAGATACTTTTATATAAGGATATAA
The DNA here is from genome assembly GCA_004027555.1 of Craseonycteris thonglongyai. Classification (NCBI taxonomy): domain Eukaryota; kingdom Metazoa; phylum Chordata; class Mammalia; order Chiroptera; family Craseonycteridae; genus Craseonycteris; species Craseonycteris thonglongyai. The sequence continues at coordinate 16,633 of PVKE010022632.1, read as the reverse complement.
TTAATAGGTATTTTAGGGTAAAAAATACTCAGAGGATGGTGTTGGAATAGTAAGAAAAAGGCACAAAAATGTGGTCAAAAGAAACCTGGGAGTCTAGACTTGACTCTTCTATTACTAAGACTTGGTTGATTGAATAAGTCATTTAATCTCTTGCCCTTGGTTTCTTCACTTAGAATATAAACAGTTTGATTTGATGCTATCTAAAATTCTTACAGTTGAAAGTTTGATTTATACTACTGTTCCATATGTTCTTATAGCACAGATCAAATTATGGGACTTTATGTTTCTGAAAGTTGGGTCAAGGCCCTGGATTATCCTCAACAAGAACAACTGTTTGGGCATCTGCAGTGATGAGAGGAAGCCAGCTGTGTTAGTCTCTCCAGCTCAGTGGAGCCAAGCAGTATGAAAAGGAATGCCAAGCACACATAGTCTTTTCTTTCTTTTTTTTTTTTAGATTTATTTTATTGTTTTTGACAGAGACAGAGACAGAGAGAAACAAAGAGAAGGGGATGGGCCCAGAGCAGTCTCCATAGTTGTACCATGTGGTTTTGTTCAACACAGGTGTGTGGGGGCTGTGCAGGGTGGAAATCGGGCTGGGGGCTACCTGCATGGGAGGCACACTCCAGTTCAGCATATGGGTCCGCACGGGTCAGGGCCAGGATTTGATCCTCAGGCCCTGGGGCTGCAAAGCAAGCGCTTAACCCGCTGAGCCATCCCAGTTTCCCAGTCTTTTTTTGATTTCTACCAAATAGTGCTTTTTCGCTTGGACTACTATTTCCACATGTGGAAATATTTCCTGTTTCATAAAATCCTAGTGTAAATTTATGATGAGAACCAGCGAAGAGTGATAATTGCTGTTCTGTTTTATGAATGCAGGTATCTGTTAAACATATATAATGAGCACTTGTATATACGAGTGTAGGTATTAAAAGACATAAGTATTGATAAGCATAGATAAATGTATTAGATTTTAAAACAACTTTAGTGAGTTATAATTAATATTCAATAAACCATGCATATTTTAAGTATACAATTGGCTAGGTTTTGATATAAATCAGCCCTCCCCCAAAGAAAATCAACATCTGTAACATCACTCCAAAGAGTATTCTTGTTTCCCTTTGCAGTCCCTCTGCAAATTCATACATGGTTGAACTATGGATTAAAGTTCTTATTTGGAAGAAGGGGGGAAATGTGAACATGTAATTATTACAGCAACATTTGTTGAAAATCTGTCCTTTCTCTTCCTGGCAACCGTGTTAAAAATCAATTGCCCACAAATGTGTGGGATGATTTCTGAAATAACTATTCTGTTTTCCTGGTATAGTTACCTCTATGAATGCCAATACCACTTTTTTTATTTATTGTTATAGTTTTATTCTAAGACTTAGATTTAGATAGTATCAACCCTCCATATTTGTTCTTTTATTTTTCCAAAATAATTTTGGATATTATAGGTCTTTTCAATTATCATGTGAATGTTAGAATTGTGTCAATTTCTATGAGAAAGTCTGCTGAGATATTTATTGGAACTGCATTGAATTTCTACATCAATTTGGGAAATATTGATATCTTAATAATATTGTGGTTTCTGATCCATGTGTTAACACAGTGCAGCTCTTCATTTATTTAGCTTTTTCTTAATTTCTTTCTACAAAGTTCTGTATTTTTTATTGTATAGGTATTGCCATATTTATACTCAATTATTTCATATTTTTGATACTTGTAAATGGTATTGCTTCTTTCAGTTTCAATTTATTCATTAATAGTCAAAAAAATACAATAGATTTTTTTTTAGTATTGATCTTGGATCTCATTACCTTGTTAGAATAAATTTTTAGTTCTAGTAGATTTTGCGGGGGGGGGGGTAAATTTTATAGGATTTTCTAATTATATAGATGATCATGTCATTTGTGAATAATGACAGTTTAATTTCTTCCTTTCCAATCTTTATGACTTATTTTTACTTGTATTACATTGGCCTAGAAACCTTTAAAAAGGTGAGTATATGTCGGGTAAGCAGACATCATTCCTTTGTTTCAGGTTCTAGGGTATGGTAAATGCAATCAGTATGTCACCCCTCAGTATAGTCTGTTAGGTCTACTTTGTTTTATAGATATACATTATCATGTTAAAGAAGTTTCCTTCTAGTGCTACTTTCCTGATAGTTGTTGTTGTTTTTTTAATCAGGAATGGATTTAGATTTTTCAAATGCTTTTTCTGCATTGTGTGTGTGTATGTGTGTGTGTGGGGGGGGGGGTTGTTAGGTAATATGATGAATGACATATGATGAATAACATTGATTGATTTTTAATGATAAACCAGGCCAGTACTCCTGCGGTACATACCACTTGGTTATAATGCATCCTGTTAAAAAAAATTTATTAATATATTGTTGGATTTGATTTGTTAAAATGTTTAAAAATTTTGCATCTGTGTTCATGAGAATAGTGGGTTGTTATTATCTTTTCATGTAATGTGTTTATCTGATTTTGGATTCAGAGTAATGTTATTATAAAACGAGTTAGGAAGTACTACCCTCTCTTCAAAATTCTAGAAGAATTTGTGTAGAATTTGTTTTATTTCTTCTTTCAATGTTTGAGAGAATTTATTAGCAAAGTCATTTAGATATGGCGTTTTCTTTGGAGGAAGATTTTAAGCCACAAATTAAATTTCTTAATAGCTACAGAGCTATTCAGATTATCTATTTCCTCCAGAGTGAGCTTTGGTAGTTTATGTCATCTAAGGAATTTGTCACTTTCATCTAGTTATCAGATTTATAGGCAGATAGTTTATAATATTTCTTAATTAGCTGTATCAGTTACCCATTTATTTCCTCTCCAAATTTATTCTTCTGGACCTGCTATGTGATAATGAAGCTTTATTTCTTCTTTGCCACAAGCATGATAAAAGCTTTGTCAATAGAAGGCAGTGGAAGATACTATACAAGAGGGACTTCTCTTTCTAGTTCCTTTCGAGCATCAGTGATCTATATATATTTTCATATTTTTGCAGCCAGGGCTTCTGAGCAAAGAACACTGGGTTAAAGGATGATTGAATAGAACTGTAAAGATAGACACATCAGGAGAGACGGGCAGATTTATCTCTCCAGGGTCATTTGTTTATATTTGTTTATGTTCCAGGGTGGTGATATAGAAAATCCCCATGGAGGATTTGCTTGTATTCTGGAGCAAAGATCTCTCTAAAGGAGAGGGTGGCAGGGGTGCCAGCAGCCCTAGAGAAGCTTTGAGTATCATCATTTTGGAGTTGTTTTCCTGTGGGGCAAAGCTCAGTTTTAAGCACACTGTACAGTGTGCTCCACCACATCACATAGCACTTCCTCATGGACGATTTTCCACCTGTGGAAATGGTGATGTGATGTGGAAAGAGAGCGTGTGACACTCCACCACCTCACCCCGTGGGAGCATTGAGTCATGGGGAGTGGACACAACTGCTCTGTGAAAGGTCTGTTCCCTCAACAGGAGGTTTTCTACACACACTATGGTGGTTTAACTTGTCAGCTTAGAGATCTGGTAGCGTTTCAGAACTTTTGATTTTAGACTTCCTGGCCTCAGTTTGCTACAGTTTTGTGACTTCATAGCCCTGTCGCATGACTGTCAGCAGCCTGGGGCCCTAGCAACACACCCAGAGCCCTCGGCTCCCCCGTAATCTCACAGTCCTGGCCACCCCACTCACTCACTGTGGCCCTGTTGACAGGGACACCCTGAGCTCTAGGGACTTGCTCAGCCCTGTTGGTAAGCAGGCTCCCAATACTTCAACCTCTTCTGCACAGCAGCCTTATCCCACTGACACCTCATAGGGATCTTTCCCACAATCCTCTTGCCATTGACCCTGCATGCCCCTCGCTGCACACCACCCACGGATGAGTGTGCTCCCCACACCTTGACCCCTGTGATCTCATTCCAGCATGGTTTTACATGCGACAAGGAGAGGGTTTCATTTACGTACGTATTTTTCCTGCTTGCTCTGCACTTATGGGCCAACGCTGCCTTCAGCAATCCAGCAGAATTCTCTGCCATGTGATGGCTGCAAGACCAACGTTTCCAGTAAGTTCTTAGTTCAACCTCCAGGATAGCGCCCGTGTTTGTTCCTTCTTGAGGGCTCACCGTCAAATTTAATGTTTTCTTTAGAGGTTTTTTTTTACATCTTTATGATTACCCTTCATTATAGTGTATTATTTTTTATAGTTGATGCAAACTTTGTAAAAGATTCTTAAATTAGTCATATTGTGCTGTGCATTACAAACTCAATAGTTAATTATTTTTTATATCAAACCTTCTCTGTTCAAATTGCTGTATGTCTTCTGTACTATGATTATATTCTGACAGCTAATTACTTACAAAAGCATTTGTAATCAACATACAATAAACTACATATTTAAAGTGTAAAATTTACTGCATTGGAACATATGTATATACCCATAGTATAAATCAAGATAATCAACATATTTATTACCCCTAGATATTTCTTCATGTCAAATGGTATTTATATGATCACATCAAGAGAAGTTGCGCTACTGCAATCTTTAGTTTGGGTTCATTGGGATCAATTTATGGGACTCCTAGTCACTTTCATGCATAGTTAAGTCACTGCTGGTCATCCTGGTTTAGATGTGGCTCCTGGTATTCTGCCTCCTGCTCTCACGAGCACCCTCACAGGAAGATCAGGGCCACATGAACATGTCCACGTCCTGTGGCACTGAGGACCTATGTGGCTAATGGAGGAAAAAGCTTTGCAAGATATAATTATATAGAACCAGGCTCAAGTCTGTGGAAAATCATTCTATATTCAATATTCACATGTACAAAGACTTGACAGAGATTTCCCCAAGTTGTCAACAATCTTTTTAAATAAATTAGTAAGAATGAATCAAGAAGCTAGAAGAGGGGATACCACAATAACTCAGTTGACTGAGCATTTGCCTTGCAGTCATAAGGTTCGGGGATCAAATCCCAGCCCTGTCTTGTGCAAACTCGTATACTGAACTGCAGTGCAACTGGTCACTGCTGGGATGGCTCAGTGGCGAAGGTTCTCACCTCTCATGTGGGGGCCTGGGTTCAGTTTCTGCCTACAGGGCCCCACATCCATCTGCATGGAATGAAACCATGTACAATTATGGAAACTGCTCTGGGCCCTCCCCACTACTGTCCATCTGTCTGTCTGTCTCTATCACTTCTCTCAAAAATAAAATAAATCTTTTTAAAAAGAAGCGAAAGGAATTATTTTTAAACTCTCAGTAATAAAAAGAAAATAAATTTTGATTAACCATGATGGAGGAGAGACTAAATTAGCTATCTTGAATCTTTACAAAAGAAGCAATCAATAGGTTGAAGTAAAAAAAAAAAATAGGCAAAACTTATTGTAGATGTGCATTTGTAAAGCTATTAATAAAAATGTTTATTTCCCTTAAGTTTATAATGTTAGTGGTATTTTTCAGCTCTTACATTTTGAAATCTGTTGTGATTTATTTTTATACCTAAATTGTTTTAATTATTAACTTTATTGGGGTGATGTTTGGTAGTAAAATTATATGGGTTTCAAACATATAATTCTATATTACACATCTATGTGTTGCATTGTGTGCTCAGTACCCAGAATCAGTTCTCCTTCCATCACCATATCTTTGACCCATTTATAATTTTGTGTTTCTTTCTTATTTTTGATTTATTTTATTGTTTTGACAGAGACGAGAGACAGAGAGAGACAGAGAGAAAGGGGAGGGCCCAGAGCAGTTTCCATAGTTATACATCATCAGTTTTCAATGTGGTTTTGTTCCACACAGGTGGGCAGGGGCCACACAGGGCAGGAACTGGGCTGGGGGCCTCCCACATGGGAGGCATGCCCCCTAGAGCCAGGGGCTGAACCAGGGGGCGAGAACTGAACTGGGGGCCTCCAGCATTGGAAGCACACCTCAGTTCAGCATATGGGTCCACACGGGCCAGGACCAGGATTCGATACTTGGTCCCTGGGGCTGCAAAGCAAGTGCTTAACCCTCTGAGCCATCCCAGCTTCCCCTGTGTTTCTTTCTTTAAAGTGGGACCCTGAATATGCACAAGCTTTGAATACCACACAACCTGGATCTACCCTTGCCTCCAAGCACTGTTGTGCTTGAATATGTCCTAGTGAATGAATTTCCCAGTGGATAGTATTGTTTATAAATCAGAGACTATGTAGGGATTTTGAAAATATCAATGATGATGATGGTGACAATGATATTAATGATAGATGGTGATGGTTGTGATGATTAACACCTCTTTCTATTATTTCTATAAGCATTTCTATTCTAAAGCCATTAACTCACTTTGTAGACTTTTCTTACATATCAAAGGTATCTTCTTTATATTCTCTAAAATTGTACCTACTACAATTTAAACTTGTCTTGATCTATCCTTATTGCACAATGAGAACCTGTGATCAACATTTACCATATATTTCTTTATGTGGTGGGTATCTGTGAGGACTCCATTTTATCAAACAAAACTTTTCAGAGCACACAGGTTTTTTCTAGTTTATACATTTATGGCATTATACAATATGGTATTGAAAGCCTAATATAAATATCTGGTTAATTTGTATTTACTTATATTTAACTGCTTTTGTTATAAGAAGTACAAGAAAATTGAATGCTTATTTTTAGTATCTACTTTATGCTCATATAAAAGTACATGAAAATTGTACTGGGAAGCTGAAGACCGTGTTATTTAGAGTATGCTTTATTTAATCTTCAATGATTATATTTTCAGGTATGTCTTTTTCATTTAAAAGTTATAATTAAAATTGATGGCTTCAGACATACTGTAGGTTTAAGATAAAGGTTAAAAATTCTCTTATGTAATAAACCTTCAGAATTATTGAATACAGCATAAGTAAAATCATAATGATGCTTTATCATATTTTCTTTATTTATATGACAAACGTATTGCTTTCTGATACCTATAGTTTCCTTTTATTCTTCATGTGTGTCTTTATACATTGAGTAGAATTCTTTCCTCCTTTTCTCTCTTTATTGGTCATTTCTTTAATAGATTGCTCAATCCAAGACAAACAGCTCTTTGATCATGGCTAGAAAAGGGGTTAAAAATGGTTTAGAACTCATTTGAGACAGAACAATGTGATTCCTGTTGGAGAAGCACACAGGAGTTGAATAGATGGGGCTGTGGAGCCTGGGGAGGAAATTGTGAGTACTTGTTCTTGATTGAGTATCATTATCCTCCTGTTGTCTAGGAAGATGATTGTTATAATTAGCAACAAATGTCATGGGCAACTATAATTTACCTTTTCTTGTAACAACTGATAGTTTACCTTTTTCAATGCCTCTTTTATCTATCCATCATGTGGCTCTTCCCACTCCTCCATAATAATCAAATATAGAATAAAATATATTTGTCTTATAGTGTTGTGTATCAACATATACTTGCAGTAATAATGTGACTATTAATTGTTAAAAAGGCATTGCATGGCCACTCACCCAAATGTTAGACTCTGACTATTTCTTATTAATCTTACTCTAATTATAGCATTATTTACTGTGCTGCACAATGCCTCTTAAGTACAATAGTAATAGTGTTTAGATTTTATTTGTTGTGTAATGTTTTCAATTGTTTTAATTTATTATGGTAATTCAATATAGTTATATATAACTAAAGTTATTTTTTTAAAGATTTATTTCAATGTTTGAAAGAACATGTGTTTGTGTGTGTGGGAGAAAGAGAAAGACAGAGAGAGAATGGAGGAGGTCTCAGAGCAGTCTTCACAGTTGCACAGCCTTAATGGTGACATGATTTCATTCCACACGGGTAGATGTGGGGCCATGTGGGGTGGGAACCCAACCGGAGATCTCCTGCATGGGAGGTAAGAACCTTCAACACAGTGTTGTCCTGGCGGTTACCAGTTATGCTGCAGTGCAACATATGGGTTTGCACAGCCAGGGCCAGGATTAGATCCCCAGACCTTGTGGTTGCAAGGCAAATGCTCACCCTGTTGTGTTATCCTGGCATCCCTAATAGAATTTAGAAAATCATAGAATTAGTCAACAAAGTCTTGATTTTTTTTCTTTTCTTTTTTTTTTTTTTTTACCATATTGTTCTTGTATAAGAATAGGACTTAAGACAAACAGAAAAACAAAGTAAACTTCTGTGTGAAAGACTTAAACTTGAACCCAAATTGGATTTTTGTGTACCCAATGGAACATGACTATTAAGACAATGAGACTGATATTTATATTAAATTGTGGAATTAGTCTCATTATCTTAAAATCATACCTTGACTATTCTTGTTACCCTAAAAAAGCAAATAGTAGTTTGCTGCCTAAAACTTAGTTTCACTAAATGAAGGACGTTTTTCTGCACCACCTCTTAGTCCTGAGAAGGCATTACGTTGAAAAAAAAAAAGGCAAGGAAAAAACCCTGTAATTGCATCTTAGAAGTTAAAGCACATTTGCTTAACAGGTTAGTTTTCTCCGCCAATTTTATTTTGTTCACATTCATTCCTTTGTTCTTCTCTATCACTTTTCATATTCTCTAAGATGTTTGGGTGATAATTGTTTAGCAATATGACCATTCCCTGGATAATTCAGTAAATGTAAACAACATAGATTTCAATAAGCAAAATTGCTAATTCCACACATGCCCTTTTCTCTGTTTCTTTGCCTAGTGGGCCTTTGACTGTGTGTGTGTGTGTGTGTGTGTGTGTGTGTGTGTGTGTATAGGTTTTTTTCAGTTTAAATCATAAGTAATTTTTTTTTACTATTTATATTTATTAGACTTACTGTTTTTTAATTTTAATTTGATGAGCAGTTTCACCCAAAACATTTTCTTTTTTGTGTTTCAGTTTCTGAAATGAATATATCTGCATATTCATATGTGGTAGTCTACATATAGGGAAACAGTATTTGATAATAAAGAAAATTTTATACCAAATATTTAGTGGAAATGAGAAATAAAATCCTAAAATGATAGTAAGAGTACCTATAACAAGATAAAATCATTATTAGTTATCAAATATTTGACGTAAAAGCATGTTGAAATAGACACTTAAAGTTCTGCTATATTGGCTATTTTGGCATGTAAATTTAAGAAAAGTATTTGAATATTTTTTATTTGAACTGTTTCTATTAAAGCTTATTTAAATATTCCTATTCTATTTAAGCTATGAGTAAACTGAAGTACTGCGAAATACCAAAAATTGTCTTACAATAATATCACCGTATTTATATTTTTGTTAAACTCATTCTGCTATGTTCTAAGTCCTGCCAAAACATATAGTAATATTATGATAAATCTATTGAGTGAATTTTGGAATATAGTAATCAAAGAAAATGTTTTCTACATGACAAAAGGCAAAAAATTAAGATATAAGAGTATGAGTAAATACTTTAACAAAAGATCTAAATATATAACAAACTATTTAAGAAGTTCCATAATTATACTTATTTAGTTTAAATTTGTACTAACAATTTTGAATTTTATTTTATTTCACTATTAGACTTTTCTTCTAAAGTCCTAGATAAGTAAGAACAAAACAAAACAATTTTCCCCAACCCTAAACCCAAAACATCTTAAGGAAAACCAATTTAATTTTACTTTCAAGGGTATTCAGAAGTTTTACTCTCATTTTCACTTCTGTTTCAAAGTAATACAAATATAAATCCACAATCTATTTATTTTCTCCTCCTCCATATCTTAGGCTTATTGGATTATTAGTCAACTACTAAAAATGTACACCACTTTGTTTCCTTTTTTTTCCTTTTAATAAAGCAGGCTATTCAATCTCATATTATATATGAAGAGAAAACAGGTTGTAGGCAAGTCTATTTTACTATTGTAGATTTAAAGCAGACTTAAAACATACCAAGAAGATATAACAGCACTCAAAGTGAATTAAAAACAATTTAAACCTAAGAAGATAAAGAAAAAACAATAAGAATATTAAATGCGTAGTATAAATACCTATACACTTTCTACAAACAGACAAAAGTCAGTGGTGAGCTTTCTAACAATTAGCAAAAACTTTAGCCTATTCTGTTCTGTAGTCCACAGCTTATATGTTTAAAAATACACAATTGTTTAAGAAGTACAATTATTGTATCTACTAATTCCAGGAAAAAATCTCGCAAGTTTTTTTATTAAGAGACTAATATAAAGAACAATACCCTCCATGATATTCCTACATTTGAAGAGTTCAGTGGTCTGTCTTAAAAAAAGTATATATTAAATATTCAAGAATTGCTTATTATATGATACTTATTTTAATATATTATATATAAGTTAATATATAAATATGTTAAATATTAAAATATGTGATATTTTCTTAGATTAACAAAGCAGAGATTACAGAAGTAAAGTTATTTTCTATGGAGTACATACGTGGTATAAGTACCATGAGCCAGTAATGGCTTTACTGTGCACCTGACCAAGTCGTATGTTGCCATACAGAGGGGCTCAGGTATACCAACCTCTCCAAAACAGAAGTAATCAATTTTGGCAAACTATCCATAACTTACAACTCACAATAATTTACGCTCTTATGCAACCAGTTAACTCAGTTTTCTAGGTACTATATACTTTGCCATCAATTCTCCTCTATTATACAGAGAATGGCTTGTTATCTAAGATTAACCATTCCAAAGGTACTTTCCTGAGACTTAAAAAACAAACGAACGAACAAACAAAAGAGTCAAAGGGCTCACATGATTGGTTTGCCTGCTTCTATAATTTTCAAGCCAAACGTTTTTCAGCCATATACCCTCTGCTGGAGAATCTTGGGGACCTGTTGGTCCCTTCCCCTGTAAATCTAAAATTACATACCAAGGAACATGTTGCCTTTTCCCTCCGGGACTGAGACACTGTCTCTTCGTCACATGGACTGTTGGGCAGGCACCTCAACTTTGCAAAGGAGATTTGAATCCATCCCAGTTTAGAAACGTAGTTGCAAGCTAAAGCCAAACACCAGATTGCTGCACTCTGGACAACTTGAGAACTATTACCTTAAGGTTCCTGCTACTCCAATTCTATGAAAAGCTCACTTGACCAAAAGCCTGTCTAAAAACACACACATGCACGTGGACACGTTCCACTGGAAGGATATGTGGTCTGGCAGAGAACTGCATTAATTGACAACTTATTGCTGTTGGCCCCTCATATAATTGCTTTTATTGAATTACCTTTTTACTGCAATGCCCCAGCTTACATGGAGTAATTTTATAGGAAACATGTTGCTACATTTAGTGTATGAATGCTTTTGGGTTTGTTTCATGACCAGCGCCATGCTTATGAGGACACATGGGGGAAGATTCTCTTAGATTTCAGAAGCAGTCATGCTAGTTCTGGGTACCATTCCCCAGCTCCTAACTACGCTACGCACGATGTTCTTTATTGGCTCACACAGGAATCCTGGACTTCTGGTTCTGTTCCCCAAGGCTTTCCTTGCACTGGATGCCAGAAAAATGTCGTGGGTTCAGATCTACAGGCAGCTTGTGTATTTATTAATACTTCAGTCCTGGCTTCAACTAATTTCTCCTATTGTCATTTTCTGTTGATTTCATTCTTTCATCTTTGTATTTTTAATTTTATCTCTTATTAGTATATTGATTTTTGAAAGCTACTTCAACTAATTTATAGAAGTAAGCATGAGAGTTTTGAAAACAGGGAAACTTTTGACCTTCCATTGTTACATGTCCTCCGAGTCTAGGGCCCTGTGTTCTTTAAGCTTCCTCCATGTAGTCAGACGGCGCTCAAGCTTTGTTCTCTGTAGGCTTTCTCTATACTGATAAAATGATATTTTACCACCTTTCCTGTGAAAGACATGAAACATGGGTGCCGGTACTTCTCTATCTACTTAATACTTGTGCTATGCCCTTTAAGCATATAAATTTTAATATAAGATTTAAGGCTTCTTGAGAGTATTAGAATCTGAGAGTTTAATGTATTGAAGACTCATATTGTCATTTGGTTCCTTGGGTGATTTAGTAAAAGATTTGAACTCTCCTCTGAAACGAACACACTCACATTTAAGAAAAAATGAAATGTTGACATAATTATTTTGATAGGAGTTGACAGTATAGCAGAAATTCTGAGATGTGTTTGTACTAAATATTGCTAGTAAACTCATTTCTTCTTTGTCTAAAAATACTTCTTCCTTAAATGGCATAGCAGAGATTCAATACATTCTGTGAACAGTTTTAGCGTTCCCACTCTTGAATAACTAAGGTGAATATAGGAAAATCATTTTTATTAGGTTATCATTCACTCACTTGTCCATTTATTCCTGCAGTCAAAAACTACTTGGTCCATTGTACTCATAGGTACTGGAGACACAGTAGTGAAAATTCAAAACCCCTGCCCCAGTGAATTGTATTCTAGTCAGGAAAGGCAGATAACGAACACATGAGTGAATTAGTGAATACCTGAAAGAGATCATTTCAGATATTTGTGGATGCTATGAAGAATAAGAGGTGGCTATGTTTAGTTTTGGTTAGAGGAATCAGGACAGACTGAAGCTCTTGATATGAGACCCACATGGGAGCCAGTCATGCAAAGATACAGGGAAAGAATCCTCCAAGCAAAAGGAACAACGAGTGGACAGGATATTAGATGGGAACAAGTTTGTGTGCTCAGGGTTCAAGAGAAGCCCAGCATGATGTTCGTGCAGAGGCCTCAGGAAAAGGTAAGCCAGGCTGCTAGAGGGCGGGCAGAGGTCAGATGGCTTGGGGTTTTTAGCTGTGCGTGTCTATCTGTTAAAACCTTAGGGGAAGCCAGGATGGCTCAGTGGGTTAAGTGCTGACTTTGCAGCACCGGGGACCAAGGATCGAATCCCGGGCCCAGCCCGTGTGGACCCATATGCTGAACTGGGAGCTCCCCCAGTTCAGTTATCTCTCTGTCTCTGTATCGCTCTCTCTCTCTCTCTCTCATCAAAAACAATAAAAAAAAAATCAAATTAAAACCTCAGTTTCTCTTTCTCTAAAAAGAAGAGGATGTAAACTGCCTCATATTCTTGTTTGTGAAGATTTTATGTGTTACCCAATGTTAAGTGCTTGGAAGAATAATATCTGTGCTCAGTAAGAACTATTAGTATATATGTTATCTTCTATTGTTATGTATATATGCATAGTGCCATTTCCCCCTAGCTAACAATTTATTGCCTTGATAGAATTGTAAAGCTGGAATACATCTTGGAAATGATATCCAATCCTGACATTTTATAGATGAGGCTTTCGCTTAGAGAGGTCACATGGCCGACAAAAGTTCCCATAACTGGTGAGTAAATGTTTAGACTAGAATCTTGGTCTCTTTAGTCTCAAGCCAAGAGCTTTCTACTATTAGATGCTGTTGATCTTTACTTATCAACCTAATGGTTTAGAATGATTCCCCCTAGCATTTGCCTTATAGGATTATACTTAAAATAGTATTATTGAACCTGAATTTTTTTGTAGAGACTGAGATGGTTTTCATATTGGTTGTGAATTTACAAGCTAATGATTCACTCATAACTGAAAGACATTTGGAAGTCATTAGAATTTAAGATTATTCTATTTTAAGTAAGATTAACCACAGATTCAAATATCCCAGGAGTAGTTTTAACATTTATACTTTTTGAATAAGATGGATATAGAAAAATCATCTTATTTTATCAGTCATTGATTGATTCATTCAGTTTGTCAGTAATTCCTGTGTTCTGTACTACTCTAAGGAGATATAGTGGTGAACAATATGAAGCACCTGCCCTCATGGAGTTTAGTCAAGGAAAGCATAATTTAAACACACAAATAAACAAAAAACTAAAAAAGATAATTTAGGGCAGTCCCAGAAATATTTTAAAATTGGAAAATTAGACAATCAATGATTTGAATGTCATTATAATAGACAAAAACATTATCAATAAAATTAGATGAGCTAATCACACTTTAATTAACTCATTTAAACAATTTATTTTTCAAGCATCAGTTCTCAAGCCTACCTACCAATAGACTAATTAAAGGGTTGTCTGAATTCAAATGTAATTATGCTCATGGTGTTATTGAACAGTGGGGGTTACATTAATACCCATAAAGGATTTGCTAAAACATCACTATATAGCATTAAAGTTATTTTAACCCGAAATATATGATTTGGTAATTCAGAATAATCTTAAACTGTAACTGGTCTCTTTCTATAACATTATAGGTTTTCTAAGGGATAGGAAAATTGGTTCCTGGGATAATCTTTTCTTTGTGTGCCTCTTTATAGGAAATCTTTTACCTGGGAAAGGATTTATTTTAAAAATTTATTTGTAAGCTATTTTGAACTCATTTGCTATAGAAGCAGAGCTCAACATTGTGGTTAGATTTAAATGCTGGTTTAAGGAAGTTTATTTCTGCAGTTTTAAAACTGAAAGGTCCAAGTTATTCTGGCCTAACTTGGTTTGGAAGGAGTAGGCAGAGGACGCGCATTTTTCTCCTTCTCTAAGCTCAGAATTGGTCCGAGTCTATCCTTTGAAGCTGATAAGAATTTCCTTTTGCAGCCTCCTGTTTTCCTTTCTGTACTCCAGCATCTGTATAGCATCCTCTTTTTAGCCCTTTGGTAGTTTTTTCCAGTAACAACTATGTGTGCCTTATTCTCTGTTTCCCATCTTATTAGAATAATATTATACCAAAGTTGATCATCGAGTACACAATATGGGTATTTGATTTTCAGGATGCAAAGCACGTATTCCATACTGTCGGAATAATTTCTTTTAACCTTTGTCTAGCTATTTGTTTTTAGGGTCCAAGAACTTATTTTCTCAGTTACCTCCCTTTGCCGCCTAACACCACCCTCTTGTCAGTCAGAGCCTCGGCTGATTGGTCCTCAAATGTTCATGGATTGTTCTTATTTCTTGATTTGGGATGGTGTATGGGATTTAAAAATCTATGAGGTTTTGCTCCAGGCAAGTTTAGTCCTATAAACAAAGGCTAAAAAATTACAGCAATAGTATCTGATTAGTTTGGGTTCACTCTACTTTTGGCATCTGCTTTATTTTCCATATTGTCTTTGTGTACTTTGCTGTCACTTTAGAGAAATTCACTACATGAAATCCTAGCCTAAGCAAAAGCAAACGGAAGCAGTAAAGTTTGCCCCACACCCCTGTGAAGATAGTACATAGGTCTGCTACCTGCCAAAAATAGATGTAGTTTATAGTATGTGCAACTCTATTGCTCATATTTTTTCATTTCCTCTTTCCAGCTGAATATGGGGGGAAAAAGAAAAAAAAATGACTTTCATAAAAAGTACAATTTCCCCCTCTGTTCAATTATGGAGGGACATCTATAAATACAGGCATAAAGCCCAGAGGAAAGGAGATATTTCCGAAACATTGTCTGATAGTCACTTTAGCTTCCAAATAAAAATTGTTTAGAAATATATTTAGGACATATAAGCAGAAATATTGACATATGGTTTGTGATATTTGGCTGAGTTTGTGGATGACATATGAGCCTGCCTGAAGGAGCTTTGCTGGTAATTGTGTAACCTAGGATAAACCATTGCTAGAAATACGGACATTCAGGGATCTAAGAAAACATACTGGCCATGAAGATTTATTTAATGATTAAATCACAGGAATATACAAAATACAAAATATAAATACAACTGATGAGATTTTTGGAAATAGTTGAACTATTCTGTTTTTGGTTTTTGTCATTTCCAAAAGATGTTATCTGCTAGGCCCCAGTTATTTGACAAAAATGTGACCTTGGTCAATATCCACGGTTGATTCTTCTTTCCAGGCTGCTTAGGATATGACAGATATCTGTTCATTGCAATTTTGCCTCCACAGATTATGTCACATATGCTTACAGCATGTTATTAAAGTTATAAGGCACATGGATGTGTGTGAGAGAGCAAGATATATATCAGAACATGTTCAAACCTATGTTCATTGAAAAGGCGACTTTTGAAGAGATAGCACAGTTTATACAAACATTGTATTAAAATTTGAAAACTTAGTTTCTGTTTCTACTTTTGCCATTTAGCTTAATGAGTTTAGATAAGTGATTTAATTATTCTTGGACTTAGTTATAGATCTCAAGTATGGGAGGGTTGTGTAGTTAATTTCCAATGAACCCCACTGGGTAATTATCTGGAGAAAAATTCCTTTATTATGCTAAGAGTATGAGCTGAAATATATAACAAAATTTTATCTGTAAAATGTAGAGAAAAAGTATCTGAATAATTGATTTTTTAATAATTATTTTTACCTAATATTGTGATATCTGTAAATGTTTCTATATTTATGATTTTGGAGTTAGGAAAAAGAGACATCACCTTTCTACTAGACCTTTCTACTATAGGGACATTAGCAATCGATACTTGAGGAACCATCTTCATCTAGGAGCTCTGAACCATCTAAATCAGGGGTGGCCAACAAGTCAATCACGGTCGACAGGTCGATCGTGAAGCCAATTTTGGTCGATCGTCGATCGCTCGCAATGTCTGGGGTGGAATTCCGTGTACCATGGACTCTGAAGCGATTGTAGAAGACAAAACTTTCTAGCAATAGTTTAATGCATTCTGGGAATTTGCCAAGGTCATAAATTCCTAGAATTCTGACAGCCTGACACTGTGATCTCCGCCCACCCAGACAATACATTTTGACTTGTGTG
>PVKE010022631.1:0-25399 GCA_004027555.1 Craseonycteris thonglongyai | reverse complement strand
TCTCTCTCTCTCTCTCTCTCTCTCTCTCTCTCTCTCTCTCTCTCCCCTTCCCTCAAAAAATAAAATGAATCTTTAAAAAAAAAAGAATAGTGAGAAGTGTTTAAAGAAGTTTAAAATCAATGTCAACCACTTCACTGTTTTGTGATTTCACCAATCTCTTTCTGCTGGTCCTCATTCATAATACTCTGTACTCTTTGTGCTTATTCTTAACTAGGGACTGCTCATTTTCCTTTAAAAATTATACGCAGCATTCACTGAGCACAGGATAAAGGTGCAGTCCTTCAAAGATATGCTTGCTTATGGACTGTCCCAGGAGCACTCTGTCCAAGTTGACTCTAAAATAAAGAAATTTTAATATTGTCTTGCCACTAAAGTCATGGGATCTGCATGAAGGCCAACTTATGAGTTCAACTTTGTAGGAGAGGAATGGGCTTATTTCTGGCTCACCTTCACCCTGAAGATGGGGGAGCCAGCCCTCTGTGATTCCAGGCCTATGAAGGAGAGTCTTCCATCACACTACCTGTCTCCATGCCCAAAGATGCCATCAAAACTCAGAGGTTCCCTAATTCGCCAAATGCCATCAGGGTTGTCCTTACTGTCTAAGATTATTCCATTCACTGAAATTTTAACCTCCTCAATATCTTCCAAGCCATTTAATGCTTTCAAAAGGCTTTTTTATCTGTTCTGTAGCACCTGCCCCACCCCAGTCAAACCCTATCACCAGAAAAAATGTCCCTTTTTTCTTTAAGCTATTGACATTTGTCACTGTTGTCACTCCTAAGCAGATCAAAATCCCAGCCAACCAAGCTCTTAAAAAAAAAAAAGATCAGACCTGCAATGTGACAGGAGAGCTGGCTATATTAGGGAGACTTCCAAACACAAACCTGGATATACAGTAATCAAGGAGGAGGGCAGCCTGCAGTGTCCTTACACCACCAACCCTAGGCTCTGCACAAGGATTCCAGGAGGTAGGCAGATTTTCACATTAGAAATGTGTGGGTCAAGGCTGAATGACCTCTGATACCCAACCACTGGCTCCTGTTTTTAAGAAATCCACTTACTATTCCAAAACTCACTGTATTAACCTGGGTAGGGAAGGGGATCTGAGGAAAAACTCAATCTCCAGATCGAAGCTCTGCTGAACAACTCCTCCCCTTCACATAACAACTTGAAGAGGAGGTGCCTTTCCACTCAGATTTGTGATTCAGAGGCAGCATTTGCTCATCAGCACTAAGATCTGACCCTCTTTCACAAGCCCTTTGCAAAGGTCCATCTATTATGGAGGATTTCTGTAGCCAAACCTTCCCATCTGACAAAAAGAATTGCAGCATGAATTATTTCTTATTCATAGCAATAACTCAAACTTCATCCCAGTTCCTTTTTAAAACCAGCCATTGTATAATATATTCCAAGTTCTCATATACTGCTGGTGGAAGTACAAATTAGGACCAGCAATTTGGGGGAAAGTCTGGCACTCTCTTCTAAAACTGAGTATATGTCTCCTTGTGGCCCCAAGATCTCACTGCTAGGAAGAGACCCAATGGAAATGTGGACAAGTGATCTCCTGAGTCAGGGCAAGATGTTATTATGATATACTGTAATTTAGATTATAATATAAGTCCTTAAATAGAAACTACCCAAGTACTCATCCACAGAGAACTGGATAAGTAGTGATGTAGTCACATGATGGAGTACTATACAAGAATGAACCAGCCTGACAGCATAGATAAACCTCACACATAATCAGTGAAAGACCCAAAAGAATCTACATCATGATTCCGTTTACATCAAGTTCAAGCACAGGCTGAACTAATCTGTATGCTTAGGAAAGCAGGGACCCTGGGAACAAAGAGCAACTAGAGGGGGCACAGAGAAGATAGGGGTGGGGCAGCACAGATAATCTGTTTCTTGATCTGCTGGTTAAGCAGGGTGTTTAGTTTGTGAAAGTTTTTTGATCTACAAACACACAACGGTCATTTTTCTGAAAGTATCTATGTCAACTTTGGTAGGGAAATGTTCCATGTGCATCTTTCATGACTGGAGAATCTGTTGCAGTACTTTCACTCCTGCTACCTTGCACATACATTCACACCACACGATGTTGCTCCCACCAAAGAGAGGGAGTAGCTGGCACCAAGGACAAGGTGGACAGTCACCTCCTACTTTAAAAGTCCCACAGACTTTCACTGTCCATGGCCATGTCACTGTGCCTGCCTCCTCACCAACTTTTAAAAATCAAACTATTCAGAGTAAGACCCAGGCACTTCTAATTTAAGAAGGAAGGAACTTAATGAGAGTGGCTTGGCTTCATAGTTGTGGGTGAACTTAACCTTTTAATCGTCCCTGATACATCACTAATAAGACTTTTCCTTAGTGTCAATAATTCATTTATTCTTCAGCACTGACTCCTTCCTTCCCTCCATCACCATAAATACCACTAAATTTTGAAAATTACAATTTTCCTTTTTAATTTTCACAAATATCTAGAATTCACAAAGAAATAAAAGTGCATTCAACAGAAATAAAACTATACCTAATTCCTATTCAAGATGAGTCTTAATTGAAAAGAAAATAGTTTTTGATGTAGCTGAGTTGTGCATTTAAACGACTGAATGAGAAGTTCCAGAAAAACATACCACCTGGGCTTAGGGCCAGAAGGAGGGTGTTTCACATAAAATGAGTAGGCCAGATCCTCTGGTCAGAAACTAGGAATCTAGGATTTACTTTCATTTTTTGCCTAAAAGCAAAAGTAGGAAGAGAGGAGAGGAAAAACAAAGGATGGGGACTAGGCCTGGAATGGCCTCTTAACCAACCAGACCACCTGCCCCAACAATTTTTCTCTACCTCCCCAGGCTTCCATGAGCAAATCCTCCTCAACAGAATACAGAAAACAACCATACAGGGAGGCAGGAGGTTAACCTTATCAACTCCTCTTACTCCTCAGTCTGACTAAAAGAGAGAATGGAATCTCAACTACAAGAAATGAATTTTCCCTTCTAAGGAACACTTGTGCCACTAAACACAAAATCCACCTCTTTTCAGAGCAAGCCAGCTTATTGCTCAAACCAAAAATAATCTTTTGTTTTCTGGTGAGTGTGTCATCACTGATATGTTCAGTTAACCTACAAGCCCCACCTAATGTTCATCAGCTGCACAGGAAAATAAAGGATGCAAGTGGCCCATCCTCCCAGAACCAGCGTGAGCACTAGGGAAGGGCCCCACCTGTTGAGGGATCCTGGCATGGTTGATAGACTGTGGAGAAACAGGTAGCACTGAGGTCAATATAAGCAGCCTGGAGGTTTGAGGTGTCTTGAAGAGAGCAAACGTCCAAGCCTCTCCTAAGGGTCACTTTAAACCTCTGACCTCTCCTGGCAGAGCCAGCCCATCCACATTTGACAGTGTCCCTCCACAAGGATCACTGTCAATTTTCCAACTGGAGCTAGGCTGGAGGGAATTCAAAATCACCTGGCTTTGGAATGTTTATTTGATGTTCTAGGAATCCAGACTACTTAAAGCTAAACAGTAATATACTCACAAAACATGAACACTAGAAAATCATTAGCTCAGCAAGGATGGACACCTACTACATGCCAGCCACTGTTCCAGGTGTTAAGAGATATCTTGGGGAAATAAAACAAACACTTCCCTGCATTGGTAGAGCTTACTCTCTAGTGATAGAGATGACAAAATAATTCATATTTGTGCATGTCAGATGGTGATAGTGAAGAGAAAGTCATTCACAGAAGTAGGAGAGGGAGAGGGAGTAGGGTAGGGGATTGTCAGGGGCTGTACCTCGAAATAGGGTGGTCAGGGAGGTAACACTTCACAGACCTGAAGAAGGTGGGGGAAGCAAGCCATGTGGCCATCTGGGGAAAAGATCCCCACAGAGAGTAATAGCACAGGCAAAGGCCCTGAGGCAGAAACATATCTGAGAAACAGAGAGGTGGCCAGTGTGCCTAGAGCAGAGGACAAGGAGAAGGTAAAAGTAAGGCCAGAGTGAAAGTGGGGACCTTGGAGGCCACTGTAGGGACCCTGGCCAAGGAGAATCTTGGACAAGTAAGTGACATGACCTACTCTTATAATGGACTAGAAGTCAGAGGTGAGGGCAAAAGCAGGGAGACCACTTCAGTGAAGTAACACAGGCAAGATGAGGTGGATTTGAACCAGGGTGGTTCCTATGGAAGTGACAAAAATGGTTCGATTCTGGTTCTAATTTGATGACAGAGCTGACAAGATTTGCTATTTGTACAGGATACAAGTATGAGAAAGCAAGGAGCTATAAGCATAAACCGTTTGTGGACTGAAACATGGAGCCATCTGGCCTACTTTCATTTTACCCGAGGAAGAAACTGAAACCCAGGGAGGAGAAAAGTTATGTCCAAGGTCATACCACTTTTTCTGGGACTGGAACCCCCACCAGTGCTCCTCCCACTGCCCCAAGCTGCAGCTAAGCAGGAGACACTGGTGACCATTCAAGTCATACCCAGATGCCCTCCAACTCCTTCTGCTCTCTGATGGAGTAGAGAGAGCCCCTCAGGAACCACCAATACCCATGTACATCATGTAAATCAGGGTATGATGCTGGTAAATGACAGCATGGGTCCTGCCCAGAAAGGGTAATCATGGCCCATCATTGCCATGCAGAAGGCAGAAGTAGTGTGGCCAGAAATTCCCATTTTCCCAAGAAAACACCAAAAATCAAGATTTTAATGAACACATTCTCCATTTTTAAAAGGTGGTTTAATGGTTTAGTACATGAGGTTGGCTAAGCAAGTATGTGCAGGCCAAGTTCAATCCATACAGGGCACAGCCTGGAACCAGTCTCAAGACAACCTAAAACAGATCTTGTTTGCTCACACCTCAACCAGGTATGGAATTTAAAAGGTTTAGGCTTAAAATAGTCTTTTATTTCAGTTCTTGAGCCAGCAGATGATATTCATTATCATTATAAATAGCTGATAACTTCTGGCACAACCTTAAGTGAACCACCTCTCAGGGAGAGAGTAAGTAGCTGCCCATCATTCTGGATTGTTAACCTTAGTTTTACATTATTTTACTCAGAGTACTAAGTCAACCCACTAGTACAGTTAAGAAAAAAATAATAGATAAATCTTCCCAAATACCATCCAATGAGCTTTTCAAAGTTATAGAGTATAACAGAGCCTTACAAACAGTCACTGACCCCGGAAACAACTTATCCCGGCCAAGTATGAAAACACCAGTATATTGGAACATGTAAGGTTTACGAATCAGCAGTTGTTCCAGTCTTATTAAAATAGTTGAATGTAGAAATTACAAAACTTTCTTTATAAATTAAAAGTTGCTTCCCATTGCTAGACAGGTGGGAGACAAACATCACTTATAGCACTTAAAGGAAACACACGAGGTGTGTCTGTCTGCCTGTTTCAGAATTTGTCTGGCTAAGAAAACAGCCTCCTAGGATGTACCCAAGTTAATTTTCTATAATGCTACATGGCCCTCTTGCCCAGAAGCTCTCCCTTAGAAGTAAATATTTACTTTCCCTACAAGCCAGATGCTTTTTGCCCAATAACTATTTTTTGTTGTTTGGTTTGATCCTTTTGATACTATTGGTATTAGGTAAGACTCTCTCTAGGGCAGGGCCACTATCTGAGCTGCCTACCCACCCTCCTTGTTTTTTTTCTTGGTGTTCAATTTACAATGTACCCAAAGGGTTAGGAATAAATGCTTTCTAAAGATAGTATCTCACTAGGTTTAAGTGCATGAACTGCCATTAGTCAACAGTTTTTGACATATAGAATGGGTACTGTCATATGGTTCAACATAATGATACTTCTAAATGATCAAGAGTAATAGGGACCTGAATATTTAGAAAAATACCATGTATCTCTATACCAGCACTGTCCAAGAGAACTTCCTTTGATGATGGAAATGATCTAAATCTCCAATGACCAATACACGGCTATTGAGCATTTGAAATATGGCCAGTGTGACAAAGAAACTGAATTTTAAATTTTATTTAATTGTTTTAAGTTTTAAACAGCTCTGTGTGGCTATTGTATTGGACAACAAGTTTTTTAGGTAGGAGTTTCTTCAGATAAGAATTAGGTATCAATCCTATATATATATATAGTTTGAAGGCTCATCACACAGGAGATGCTTGAAAAAGAAAAGTACCTTCTTGCATTGCCATATTTGCAACTGACTCACCTTCTTTCCACTGAAGCTTATTTAGATCTTCTAGTTCCATGGGTCGTTACTGTCCCAGCAAGTGTGGAATTATACAATCCAGTGGGTGAACATTTAGAAGGCCGTGCCCACATCACCCAGCAGCTGGGCAATGAAAATTGTCCTGATAACTGCCTGACCAGCTGGGCCTCCATGTTCTTACCCACAGAGTGGGGACAAACACACCTACTCTATAAAATGGAGTTATTGCAAGGCCTAGATGTACATCAAAGTTGTGGGATCTGATTCTAAGCAGTAAACCTTAAAAATAAAATTGGGCTCAGCTTCACTTGTCCAATGAGATATTAAGACAACTAATGAGATTGTGTTAACAGGTACTGCAGTCTACTTCATTTAGTCAACTTTTATTGTGTTAAGGGCCTAGCCTTAACAGGTCCAGGATGTACAGATAAACAGCACAGTCTGCCTGCATAATTCTGACTAACCATTATTTTTTTCCCTCCCAAACAAGATTTTAGCAAAGAAAATATGGTATCTCAAAAGTCTCTGCCTCTGTGCCATTCACCTATTAGTTAAAGCTCCCAGGAATAAAAGAACAAGTAAGAAGAGTTTGGGGTCCTGCCACTTTAAAAAGGTGTCCCTGCTACATAATAAACCAATATTCCAATTAAATCACTTGCATTAAACCACTTAAACAGAATTTGGTGCTGCATAATTACTGTAGCCTGTTGACTCAAGGCTCATTTCAGCAAAGAGCAAAATTGCTCAAATGTGACTCAATGATTTGGGATTTATTTAAAACTCTCCTGTCATCGAAAAATGTTCATGCACCAAGGTACCACTAGAACTTCTTAATCTCTTTACAGCTGCTTAGAGGCTGATTCCTATGGGAAAAAAAAAAAATAATTCTGTCACAGCAAAGTGCCTATAGCTCTACCCACTGTCTATTCTGTATTTCCAAACCCAAAGACACCTTCCTGTCCCTCTCCCCATCTCAACAAGCCCAGAAGCCCAGCCTGCAGGGTTCTCATTTCTGTTAGTAAAGAGCAAACAACCTACTAGGAGGTCTGCCCTCACCTCCCAAAATAGAGGGGGAAGTGGCATCTCCAGGACCTCAGAACCGGAAGCTTCTTTCTGGAAGGGAAACAGGCTGGCAGCCCACAGTGGGGCTGACCTTTGGAAAGTTCATAAAGGAACTGAGATGTCACCACAGTAGCAGCATGTTGCAGGATCACCAAGGCTTCTCTGGTATCAGATTAATGGGAAGTTAAGACAATCTAGCAAAGAGGGAAAATGTAAAGCAAATGTAAAGGCAGGGTTGGTGGAAAACATATGCTCCCCAAATGCACAGGGGTGGTGTAAAACATGCAGTTGTCCCAGAAGTGCTGGACAAAAGACATGGGTCTCTAGGCTGGGATGTGAGGTCCTTCTGGGCCCATTTCCCCCAAACTCCAGAAAGTGCCATTCAGGCACCCTCATTCTGAAGGTTCCAGCACACTAGGCCAACAGTGATGTGGGACTCTCCCAAGAGCCTTCAAAGTTTCATTTCCTTGGTGCTTCCTAGTCTCTGCTGACCTCCGACCTCCCTCTGGAAGTTATTGCCAAACTGCCTTGTTTGCCCAAGGTCTGTTTTACCCAGCACTTACCTGGGAAGCTGCCCAGCCTCTAAATGTAAGTGGGTGGTACTACCTCCAGGTTACAGATAAGGAAACTCAGGTTCACAGAGGTTAAGGGACCTGAACAGAGGGTTTGTAAGCATGGTGACTCCAACCCCGCATGTACAACAGACAGATGAAGGTGGAATCAGATGGAACCAAACTGATTCCACCTCTGTCCAGGGCCTTGCATGCCCTTAAAAACTCATCTCAACAGTAAAGGCCAACACTTGTTGCCTATGCCCTACACTGGGTCTTCACAAATTTTCTCTTACGTAGAAACATCAGCAGCCCTGTTTATCACGTGGGGAAGTGGACACTTGCGACGCTTAACAGCTGGGTCCAGACCCTCAACAGTGCCGGAATTTCAGATGACCCCCCATCTCACCATTACACCATACAAAGCTACCATTTATAACCTATAGTTTGGGAAGGGGGTCCCTGAAGCTTCCCGGACGCACCACTGTAAGCGAGGACCCCAGCCTGCCCTCCCGTGCCCCAGGGAACTGCCCGGGGAGCCCGGCGGGCGCCAGGCCGGGTGCCAGCACGTTTGGCCGACCGGGTCGGAGGTGCCCGCTTCCGCCCGGACCTGGCACTGCCGGCCCATTCATAGTGGCGCAGGCTCGGGCAAGGCAGGGCCCGGGGTGCCCCCGTATCCCCGCCGGGCGACCTCGCGCTAGTCTCCGCGCGGCTGGGGCGGGGAAACGGTGCCCCCGGCCCCGCCGCCAGGGGGAGCAAAGAGCCGCCTCCAGCACTCCGGGAAGTTGCCACGGGGGCCGCCCGGGCCCCGGTCTCTGCACGGTGTCTCCCGCACCTCCACATCCCAGGCCCATCCCGTCGAGGGCCACTCGGCCTCCAGAGGCGCCTCCAGGCCGCAGCCCGCAGGCGGGCACAGTCGGCCCTCGAGCCCCCCATTCAATCCTTCCCTCCTCCCCACGGCCGGCCATCGCCGCCTTCCGCCCGTCCCCCAACCCCCCTCCAGCCCGGACTCCAGCCCGGCAACGTCATCCGGCCGCTTCCCGAAACTTAACCCCTTCCTCCGCCAGCTGTGCGCCGCCCTGCCCCACCGCCAACTTTCTTCGCCCAACTTCGGAGCGCGCGGGCCGACCCGACGGCCAGGCAGGGAGGGAGGAGTCGCCACGTTGTGCCTCAGGGCCACCCCAGGTACCCGCGACGGCGAGGGCGCCTGGTGTCCAAATCGCGGGTCGCGCTCGGCCGACGCCCCTGCACGGGGTTCAGTCGGACACACGCCACTGGGGCCCGACCCGACCCCGAGGGGCTGCGGCCGGAGCGACGGCGGGCGTCGCTGCCGGGGGAGGGGCCGCCAAGGAGACGTGTCACTCGCGGTGAGGCCCGCCCCGGTTCCGACGGCCCGACCCGCGCGCCGTCGCCGTCACCGGCGCTGCAGGGCCCGGCCAAGTTTCATACCTGCAGCCGGAGATGCGGGAGGGAGAGGGAGAGCGAGAGCGCAGGAGCCGCTGTCGCCGCCACGGAACCTGGAGAGAGGAGCCGGCCGAACCTCCGCTGAGAAGCCGCCCCCGAACAGCTGCAGGCGCCGCGACCCCGACGCTGCCCGCCCCGTCCGTCGTCCGCTCCGGCCGCTCGCTAGCTGCGTGCGCGCGTGTGGAGTCGTGGCACTTTCTGCCTTGGAGCTGGCGAACAGCCCCCTCCGCCGGATCGCCGCCTCCTGCCTTCCCCACCCGAGCCAGCCATTCATCGAGCCTCCTCTCGTCATTGGGCCGTGCCCCGCCACTCCGCCAGCCGCTGGCCAGTTAGAGCGCGGGCAGCTAAGCCACGGCGGCGGCCATTGGACAGAGAGGAGGTTCTTTTCCTCGGCCAATGGGTGAGGGGAGGAGCTGAGGGAAACCGGTGGGCGGGGCTGGAGCGAGGCGGGGCCGCGGCGCTCGGCCCTGCGCGGAGGCGGGGCAGGGCCGGAACGCCCCGCCAGACGCGGGAGGGGGCCCCAGCTGGGCCAGCCCACTCCGGGCTTTCGGCCCTGCTCACAGTGGCTAACTTGGAGAAGGCTCTGCCTGGCCAGACGGCGGAAGGTTCGAATCCCGGCGGCGCCGAGTCTACGCCGGGCTGAAGTGGCGGTGAGTGTCATCTTGAGCAGGGCTGCGCAACCCACCCACAGCCGGGAGAAATGCTTTGTTTAAACCCAACTAGTTTCCATAGCAGCGCCCCTTCCGGGCCCCTGGTGTGAGAACAGGTTCTGCTGGGGATCAGTCCAGGGAGGGCAAGTCCCTATCTTCAGAGACTGCATCAGCACTAGGAAGAATTTTCTTGAGTAAATGGAGGAATTGACGTGGAAATGGCAGAGGGAATGGAGCATGGAATGGAGCTTGGACGTCATTGCACCCATTTTTAAGGAGGGTACAATTGAGGCATGGTCTGAGTTAACTCATCCAAACCACAACTGGCAGAACAATAGTTACAGGCTGCCTTGTGGCTTTCACTCCGTGCAAGTGGGGAGGGTGAGAGGGTCGTTCTGACTCAAGAAAACTTACCCATTTCCCAGAAAACTGAGCAAACGGTACTTATCCATTACATGCCTGTTATCTCCCAATGTAAGCCAACACTCTCCATACCTCTTTCAATTAAGATAATTTTAAGCCTGTTTTTTAACCATTATATCAATGTCTCTTAAAGCTAACTAATTCTTTGAACTCGAGCCAAAGCAATCTTCTTTGAAATTAAGGTTTCTGAGAGACCAAAAGGGCTGCCACAGCCTGATCTGCCCCATACGACTTCCCTGGCTCCTGTGGATGCAAAATCCTGTTCCTAATACCCATTTCTTGGATACCCCACCCCTTTGTCATTGGTACTGTACTAGTTGTTGTTAGGAAGATGTGGAAAATATAAGCTGTCATGAGGGAGTAAAGAGGCGCTGGTTTGAAATGAAACCGTACATTCCTATTTTAATCTCAGCAGTTTCTTAGCATATTAATGATTAATCAACAGGAATTAACCTGGATTAGCTTTCAGCACTCTGTCTTTTTTCGGTGGTGAGCTCTGGCTTGAAATAAAAGTAAAGAATCACATCTTCTGGTTAGCATTTGCTACCGTCTAGTTCTAAATGACCACAGGTAAACCAGTTAACTCTCTGACAATGGGTAGTCTCCTCTAGGACAGGGCTGGGCAAGACGTCAATCACAGTCCACTAGTGTACCACCAAGCAATTTTGGGGTGACCACCTGGATAATAAATAGCTAGTGGACTGCGACACTTGGAAGAAAATGGAAGTAACCCTTTTCCTGAAAAATCTGCCCAGGCCTATTCTAGGACAATCACTGCTCCCTCTGGGTTTAGAGAGAAAATTCATTCATTCATTCATTCATTCATTCATTCTGTTTATTAAGTGCCTGTAGGCAAGCAGCTTAGATTTATAACTAACCCAGTAAAAACCTAACTGTCCTCAAGGGCTTTACTGTGGACAGAGACCTCCTTTATCCTATTCACTGTTTAGGTTTTCCCAGGAGACCCTGACAGGAGGATTTGGGTTCAAGTGACTCATTTGAGGCATGATCGAAGAAAGCAGTGGTAGAGAAGTAGGATGGGAAGAAGCTAATAAAGAACATAGTATCAAGCAAGTAACTGCTGCTGTGGGCAGTCAGGGCTAAGTGTCACTGGGCATTTGGAAACCATCTGGTACATACTCGAGAGATGTCCTATTGGAAGGATGAGGAAATGGGTTATTTACCTACCCACTCCCAGTCCACATTGATTGAGACTTTAACTCTCCCCCATACCCCATCTTATCCAGAGGAATCCTTCTCGCAAAGCAAAACAGCTGCTTGCAACAAGAAGCCCTTGACAGATGAGTGGGGAAGGGTGGGTCACAATAGTGTCTTCTACCTAACTGTGACCCGACACTTGACCCAGTATCTGCACAGAGTAGAGGCTCAGTAAATACATATTCCATAAATATCATTAATGCATTATAGGATTACAAAGGTCCTAGGAGTAAGGGGTGTTTACCAAAAAAGGGGGCTCTCTGCTCCTTCCCATAATTTAATGTTGGTTTGCCTCAACACAACATACATTTCAGCCTGAGCCTTTACCTTTCCTCCCTTCCTTGTCCCTGTCTTTCCTCCACAAGACTCCATCAGAGCCAAGTCAGCCCCACCCCAGCCTCCCACCTCCTGGTCTGGACACTGCTGTGCCCTCAGACCCCCATCCTTGGCCTTGATTAGTCTAATCAGTATATTTCAGCCTTGCTCTCTTCTAAGGTATAGCTGGGAAAAAACAACCATCCCAGGACTAGATGGACAGGATTGCCTATGGTGGGAGTGAGGGACCTCCTCTCAGGCTCAAAGCCTCTGGCCCTGTTGCATCTTCTACTGCAAGACTGTATCTGCCAAATCACACAGTCTTCCACAGCAGGAGAGAAAGTTCATTGCAAAGTCTGGCCTCTATCTCCTTTCAGCTCAATGCCAGTCACTAGGCCAAAGCCTGGGAAACAGGTTCCTGCAATCCCCCTGGATAATAGTCCAGTGAGGGCTTGTCACGTGTAAACAGGTCAGAGAGTCAGGCCCAAGGTGATGTGGGAGCCCGTGGACATTAACTTGGAATGAGGACAGCAGAGAGGGTAACAGCGGAAGCTTGAAAGAGGTGGGAGCTAGCCAGGTCAAGAAGTGAGTGAAGGGCCCACATGGTGAGATAAGAGCCTAGGCAAAGGCCTGGTGATTTCAGCATGATGCACAAGGGACAACTATGAATTTGTTTTACCAAAGCCTGAAGAGTAAAGAAGCTAAAAAGAGATGAATCTCAAATGGTGATCATAGCAACACAAGGGTACTCTTTTGGGGTGATGTAAATGTCCCATATTTTAATGATGGTGGTTACATGATGAAATTATACACTCTTGTAAAGGGTGAACTGGTTTATAAGGAAATTATACTTAAACCAACTGATTCAACAAAAGAAAAGAAGAAAAGAAAAAAAAAGAACATTGGGTTTTAAAAACAAATACAGCATTTTTATTAGAAAAAAACTGAACATACAAGCATAATTACCTAGTATGGTTCATTAATTCATGACAATGCTTTGCTTTCTAATACTAAATTGCAAATGTTATTTTAAAAGATTAGGCAGAAAGGTGAGAATATATCTTACCCATAAAAAGAGGTTTTGCTTTATCAACAACTCTGAAAGCATGATAAATGACAAACAGAATAAATGTCATGGGGAATAAAGCCATCATAACAATATACTCGTATAACATTTTTTAATCTTATCATGTGCCAGGCACTATTCAAGATGCCTTAAAAATAGGTAAAATTATTGAACCCTCAGATCAACCCAGTATAGGAGGTATAGTTATTATCTTCATTTCAGAGATGAGAACACTGAGACACAGAGAGGTTGAATAGCTTGCTCAACGTCACAGGGCTAGTCAGAGGAGGAAGATTTGGCCTCAGGGTCTATGCACATAACCATTGCATTTGGTGCCAGATTTGGACTGTGCTGTACCTGTGTGCAGGGTCCAGGGTGGAGGTAAACCTTCAGTGGTAGTGACTCAGGGAAGGGATTTTTATCAATGACAGCCAGGGTCACTCTCTTGGCCCTCTCGGGTCACTCAGATGTGAAGCTAGGTTGGGGACCGATCAGGTTGAGACGTTGCAATAGCTTAGGTGATGAGGGCTCAAAGTGACAGATATGGGAGGTGCAAGGGTCCTTCATTAGGGGTGTTTAGGGGGTGAAGTAGGTGAGGCTTGGTGACCACAAGGTGTAAGAGTCAGGGAGAAACCACCTATGAGTCCCTGTTCCTGGCCTGAGTGACAGAGTATAGTTTCGCTGCAGGGGCAGGACACAAAGGTGAATGAACAAGCAGAAGACAGGACTTGGGGAGGATGCTGCATGTTGCTTTGACGTGTTGAATTTGAGGTGCTTGAGGGAAGACCAGGAGATATTGTTTCTGTGGGTCTGAAGCTTGAGTTGAATCTGGTGTGGTTGATACAGTTTGGAAACATAAGCACATAAGTGAAGGTTCAAACCTCAAGAATGAAGACGATCATACACAGCATATAAAGAGCTGGGAGCTGCCTGTGGATGGGAACAGGAGAAAACCAATGCTCATGAGGTCTGACAATTAAGTTTGTGAACTCACCCTTGAAAGAGTGCTATATACCAACCACATTGCTCAATATCACTACAGTCACCTTTGAAGTACTCCCATTGGGAAGCTATGCACCGACACCAGTGCCTAGTCTACACTTCAAAGCAGTTTTGGAACTCTTTTTTCTGGAGTGGCCATCAGAGCTGTCATCATATTACCCTTGATGTCCTGAATGTCATCAATATGTCTTCTTTTCAATATTTCCTTTATCTTTGGATAAAGAAAAAAGTCACTGTAGAACTGATCAGGTGAGTAGAGAGGGTGTTCCAATACAGTTATTTGTTTACTGGCTAAAAACTTTCTCACAGACAGTGCTATGTGAGCTAGTGCATCATCAGGATGCAAGAGCCATGAGTTGCTGGTGAAAAGTTAGGTTGTTTTCATGTAGCTTTTTCATGCAGCCTTTTCAGCACTTCCAAATAGTCAACTTGGTTGACGGCTTGTCCAGTTAGTACAAATTCATAATGAACAGTCCTCCCTCTGATGTCAAAAAAGGGTTACCAACATTATTTTGACTCTTTTTAAAAGATATTTTTTATTGTTTTTTACACAGAGAGAGACAGAGAGAAGGGAGAGAACCCACAGCAGTCTCCATAGTTGCATGTCATTTGTTTTCTACAGAATTTCATTCCACAGATAGGTGTGGGTCTGCTCAGGGCACAAACAGGGCTGGGGGCCTCCTGCATGGAGCTCACCCTGGCAAGGACCAAACTGGGGGCATGCCCCCAAGTTTAGAATATGGGTCTGCATGGGCTGGGACCAAGATTTGATCCTTGGACCCCAGGGCTGCAAGACGAGCACTCAACATGCTGAGCCATCCCAGCATCCTCCCATTTTGACTCTTGATTTGGACTGACAGCTTTTTTGGTCCTGGAAAATTAGCTGATTTCCATTGTGCACTTTGATGCTTTTTTTCAGAGCCATTTTGGTATACCCATATTTCATTACGAGTGATAATATGACCCAAAACATCATCTTGCCTCTCCAAAGGTCTTGGCAAACACATGCTCTGACATTCTCACGATGGCACACAAAAACACACAATGACAATAATGAACACCACTCAGCAAGACACCGTCACATGTCAACACGAACACAGCTGTGAGATACTAATATACCAAGGTTTTGATACCTTATTGAATTGTTTGTACAGTGCTGCCAATGTAAGTACACAGTGGCAAGCTCACAAACTTAATTGTCATCTCGAGAGTCCTGAACAGAAAAGGGAAAACACAGAAAAGAGTCTATAGCAGTCAGCTTTTGCTACATTAAAAACCCACTCCAAAACTCTGACATAAAACAAATGCAGGGGAAAGTCAGGGTGGCTCAGCAAGTTAAGCACTTGCTTTGCAGCCCCGGGGACCAAGGATCGAATCCCAGCCCAGCCCAAGTGGACCCATATGCTGAACTGGGGTGTGCTTCCCATATGCGAGGTCCCCAGTTCAGTTCTCACTGGCGAGCTTCCCATGTTGGGAAGCTCCTGGTTCGGCCTCTGGCTTCAAGGGATATGCCTCTCATGCAGGAGGCCCCCAGCCCAGCTCCTGTCGTGCACGGCCCCTGCCCACCCATGTGGAATGAAATCATGTTGAAAACAACTATGGAGACTGCTCTGGACCCTCCTCCTCCTTTCTGTCTCTCTCTCTCTCTCTGTGTCTGTCTCTGTCAAAAACAATAAAATAAATCTTTAAAACAATACAATTTCTTATTAAGCTCATACATCTGTGGGTCAGCTGAGGCTTGACTGATCTTGGTTGTCTCACTTATGGGTCTTTGGATGGGCTAGCAATTTACCTCTACTCTGAGTTTGACCAGGGCATCCTAGAATCTCTGCTCCACTTGGCTCATACCCTTCTCTTGGAATCAGCAAGCTAGATGGGGCTTTCACTTCTTGTGGTGATAGTTGAACCACCCTTCTCCTGCAATCATCAAACTAGAGGAGGCATTCCCTTCTTGTGGTGATAGTTGAAGCAAAAGCAAAAGAAAACAAGCAGAAATATATAGGGAGAAGGTTCAAGATGGAGGAGTAGGTAAATGCTATGCCTGCTGCCTCCCAGGATCACATAAAATTACAACTAAATTACAGAACAATCAACCTCAAGAATCATTTGAAGATTAGTTGAACAGAACCCCTATAGTTAAGGATATAAAGAAGAGGCCATATTGAGACTGGTAGGAGGGGCAGAGATGTGAGCAGGCTGTCTCTACACCCTCAGACAGTGGTTAAACATTGGAAGGGACATCTTGGTGGCAGAGATTTCCCTGAAGAGTGAGGGGTTCTCAGCCCCACACTGGGCTCCCCAGCCCAGGGGTCCTGTACCAGGGAAAGGAGTCCCAACAACATCTGACAGTGAAAATCAGTGAGGAATGTGTTCATCCATGTATCCTGGTGAGACAAGGTGGCTGGAAAGCCAGACATCCTCTTAATGGGCCCATGAATTGACTCTCTCACTCACAGGCATTCACCTTGTGCTCCAGTGTTGGGACGATGACTTGAGAGATGTGAGAAACATACAAGGGAAGACTAAGTTGTATGGCTTCAAAACAAGGGCTAGAGAGACAGCCATCATTATCCCTGTGTATAGCCTGTTTCATGTGTAACATACAAGTAGGCTCCGTCTTTCTTGTGTTGAACCCACACCCATAGGGCCAAATCTGAGACTGCATTGGTCTGGTAAAATCCATTTATGTGCATACCACCTTCATGACTCCATTGGATCCCACCTAGTTAGTGTGGGATCACCAGGGGCATCCTCCCATCCTGGGTGACCAGCCCCACCCTGCAATCAGTGGGAGGCTTGTCTAGCAACAGATAGCCCACAATGGCCTGGGAAACTTTTAGTGGTGGGCAGTCACTCTAACTTGTGCTGAAGTCCTTCTTGGGCAGTGCTCAGGAATCTTTGGGCCCAAGGCGAGCAGTGGCTGGTCATGGTGTTCTTGGGGCATTTTGCAGTGTGGTCACAGGCTCAGCACTGGCACAAGAGATGAATCTGCATTAACCCTGTAAAAGCCACTGGCCACACCCCTTGACTTCCTAGGACCCTGTTCTGCCCAGCTAGTATGGCATAGACAGGGCACTCTCAGTTCCTGGGCAGCTGGCCCCATCCCACAAACTGCAGGAGGCTTATATAGCAGCAGACAGCTCACAGCAGCCTGGGAAAGTTTCTGTGGCAGGCAATCAGCTCCAGCTCATGCTGCAGCCATTCTAGGGTGACTTCTGAGGTTCTGTAGGCTCAAGGCAAAAATGGCTGGTGGCCACAGTATTCTCAGAGCATTTTGTGGAGTGGCCACAGGCTCAGTGCTGGCACAAGAACTGAATCTGCATTAACTTTGTGAAAACCACCAGCCACAACCCATGAATCCCTGGGACTCCACCCCACCCAACTCAGGTGGCATCGCCTGGGGCACTGTCACCATGGGGTCAACCAGGCTGGCCACACACCTAAGGAAACTCTTTCAGCCATTTAGCCTTATGGGCAGCCAGCAGGTGGCAACAGGCCTAGGGAGTCTCTGGGCCTTTTGCTAAGCTGCCCAGGACCAATACTGGTGGTAGCTGACCTTAGTTCACAGCGAGGCCACCCCCATACTCCTCCAGGTCCAATACAGGCAGTTACTAATTGCATATAGCTTTGTAGCTACTACTGGGCTGGTCACAATCAAGGCTGAAATTGGTCTGCACAGGAGCTCTTCCCAAGAGGCACAAGAAACAACACACCCAGAGGCCCATCTCAGACCACACCAGAGAACTATTTGATTAGCCCCACAAGTGCCGCACCCGCAATGTGGTATTAGCAGGCACAAGAGCCCACTTGGGCAATCCCTCTCTGAGGGATCAGCCCACACACAGCAGCTCATATGCTGTGGGCATAGCTAATTCTAATAGCCAGTCAGCCTGAGAGTCATTCCCACCCACTGACATGTCAAAAGCAATTAAGGCTCAACTATAAGAGCAGAATATCTACAACACACACAAGGGATACTCCTAGAATGCATGCACAAATGATCAGAAAGACTGCGCCACTGGACCACACAGAACACCTGCTACATAAGGCCACCCAACAAAGATTGAGAGACATAGAAGAACTACAGAACACATAGAAGCAAACACAGAGAGGCAGCTAGAATGAAGAAACAAAGAAACATGTCCCAAATGAAAGAACAAGAGAAAACTCCAGAAAAAGAAATAAATTAAATGGAGGTGACCAACCTACCAGAGACAGAGTTTAAAACACTGGTTATAAGAATGATTAAGGAACTTAGTAAAAGCTTCAACAAAGAGATGGTAAGCATAAAGAAAGACATAGAAACCATCAAAAAAAAGAACCAGTCTGAAATAAAGAATAAAATAACTGAAATGAAGACCACATTAGAGGGAATCAACAGCAGATTAGATGAAGCAGAGGACTGACTGAACCAGCGATTTAGAAGACAAGGTAACAGAAAATACCTAATTGAAACACAACAATGACGACAACAAAGAATTGAAAAAGTGAAGCTAGTTTAAGGGACCTTTGGGACAACATCAAGCATAACAACA
Source organism: Craseonycteris thonglongyai (assembly GCA_004027555.1). Taxonomy (NCBI): domain Eukaryota; kingdom Metazoa; phylum Chordata; class Mammalia; order Chiroptera; family Craseonycteridae; genus Craseonycteris; species Craseonycteris thonglongyai. The sequence goes on along the minus strand of PVKE010022631.1, from coordinate 6,924 downwards.
TTCACATCATAGGAGTACCAGAAGAAGAGATGGAGCAAGGGATTGATAGCCTATTTGAAGAAATAATGACATAACTTTCCTAACTTGGTGAAGGATATAGACATGCAAGTCCTGGAAGTGCAGAGAGTCCCAAACAAGATAAACTCAAACAGGCCCACACCAAGACACATTATAATTAAAACAGCAATAGTTAAATACAAAGATAATTGTAAAAGCAGCAAGAAAAAGACAACTAGTTACTTACAAGGGAGCTCCCATAAGACTGTCAGCTGATTTCTCAACAGAAACTTTACAGGTCATAAGGGAGTGGCAGGAAATGTTTAAAGTGATGGAAAGCTAGGGCCTACAATCAAGACTACCCAGCAAAATGATCATTTAAAATTGAAGGAGAAATAAAGAGCTTCCCAGACAAAAAAGCTAAAGGAATTCATTACCACCAAGCCAGTATTATAACAAATGTTAAAGGGAGTACTTTAAGAAGAATGTGTGTGTGGGGGGGGGGGGGGAGGGTGGTAAACAAAGATCAGTAATATGAATAATAAAATGGCAATAACTATGTACCTATCAATAATCAGTTTAAATGTAAATGTATTAACTGCTCCAATAAAGGACATAGGGTAGCTGAATAAATAAGACACAAGCCCTAAACATATACCGTACTGTCTATAAGAGCCCCACCTCAGACCAAAAGACACACATAGACTAAAAGTAAAGGGATGGAAAAATATATTTCATGCAAATGAAAACAGGAATAAAGCTGGGGTAGCAATACTTAGATAAAATAGACTTTAAAACAAAGACTATCATAAGAGACAAAGAAGGACATTACATAAAGATAAAGGGATCAGTTGAACTAGAGGAAATAACCCTAGTAAACATCTGTGCACACAACATAGGAGCCCTAAATATATAAAACAAATATTGAGCAACACAGAGGGAGAGATCAACAGTAACACAATCATAGTAGGTGACTTTAACATCCCATTGACATTAATGGACAGATATTCTAGACAGAAAATCAACATGGAAACAGCAGCCTTAAATGACATGAGACCAGATGGATTTAATTCATATTTTTAGAGCATTTTACCCAAAGGAGCAGAATATATATATATATTATTTTCAAATGCACATGGAACATTTTCCAAGATAGACCACATGTTAGCCCACAAAACTGGTCTCAATAAATTTAAGGAGATTGAAATTATAACAAATCTCTTCTCTAAGCACAATGGTATAAAACTAGAAATCAATTACAAAAAAATAAAAATAGAAAAGCAAAAACCCTGAAAAACATACAAACTCACAGAGGCTAAAAAATAAAAAAAATAAAAAATACTACTAAATAATGAATAGGTTAACAATGAGATCAAAAAAGAAATCAAAAGATACCTTGAGACAAACAAAAATGAAAATACAACAGTCCAAAATCTATGGGACACAGCAATAGCAGACCTAAGAGGGAAATTCAAGGCAATGTATACCTCAAGAAATAAGAAAAATCTCAAATAAGCGATCTAACTTTACAGTTAGGGCAACTGGAACATAAATAGCAAACAAAGCCCAAAGTGAGTAAGAGGAAGGAAATAATAAAGATCAGAGCAGAAATAAACAAAATAGAGGCTATTAAAATAATACAAAAGATCGACAAAACCAAGAAATGGTTCTTTGAAACAATAAATAAAATTAATAAGCCTTTAACCAGACTCATCAAGAAAAAAAAGAGAGAGGACCCAAATAAATAAAATCAGAAATGAAAGAGAAGTGATAAAGGCCACACACACAAAAAAAAAAATTCAAATAATATAAGCAACTATACATCAGTAAATTGGAAGGGGAGGAGGGAGGAAGGAGAGTGGGAGGGGCGGCGGGAGAGGGCACCAGCAATAAATTGGACAATTTGGAGGAAATTATTAAGTTCCTAGAAGCATACAACCTTCCAAGGCTGAATCAAGAAGAAACAAAAAATTTGAACTGATCAATTACTACTAATAAAATAAAATCAGTAATCAAAAAACTCCAAACAACTCCCAAACCAGATGGCATCACAGGTGAATTGTATGAAATAGTCAAAGAAGAATTAACACCAATTCTTCTCAACATATTCCAAAAAATTCAAGAGGAGGGGGGTCTCCCAAGCTCATTTTTACAAGGCCACCATTACCCTAATTCCCAAACCAGACAATGACATTACAAAAACAAAATAAAAAAAAAGTATAGGTTGATATTCCTGATGAACATAGATGCAAAAAATGTTGAACAAAATATTAGCAAACTGATTTCAGCAATACATTAAAAAGATCATACACTGTGATCAAGTGGCATTTATTCCTGATGTGAAAGGCTGGTTCAATTTTAACAAATCATTTAACATGATACCTCATTTAAACAAAATGAAAATTAAAATTATATGACATGTCTATAATCGATGCAGAAAACGCATTTGACAAAATCCAGCATCAATTTATGATTTAAAAAAACTGTCAACAAAGTGGGAATGGAACAAACATATTTCAACATAATAAAGACCAAATATGATAAACCCACAGCTAATGTCGTACTCATTGGGGAAAATCTAAAAGCATTCTCCTTAAGAACAAGACAAGGATGTCTACCTTCTCCACTTTTATTCAACATAGTACTGAAAGTCCTAGCCACAACAATCAAGACATGAAAAGAAATAAGAGGCATCCAAATTGGAAAGGAAGAAATAAAACTGTCGTTATTTGCAGATGACATGATACTATATAGAGAGAACCCCAAAGATTCTACCAAAAAAAAACTAGTAGAACTGATAAATGAATTTAGTAAAGTAGCAGGATACAAAATTAATATTCTGAAATTGGTTGAATTTTATACACTGATAATGGACTATCAGAAAAAGAAATCAATAAAACAAACTCATTTATAATTGCATCAGGAAAAAATTACCTAGGAATAAATTTAACCAAGGAAGTAAAAAGCCTATACTCACAAAATTATAAGACACTGATGAAAGACATTAAAGAAGAGACAAATAAATGGAAGCATGTACCATACTCATATATATGAAAATTTAACATCAACAAAATATCCGTATTACTCAAAGCAATATATAGATTCAGAGCAATTCCTATCAAAATACCAATAGCAATTTCACAGAACTAGAACAAGTAATTCTAAAATTTATATGGAGCCATTAAAAACCCAGAATAGCCATGGCAATCCTGAGAAGAACAAAGCTGAAGGTATCATGCTACCTGATATCAAACTATACTACAAGACCATAGTAATCAAAACAGCATGATACTGACATAAAAACAGACACATTAATCAATGGAACAGAATAGAGAGCCCAGAAATAAATTTATGCCTATATGGTCATTTAATCTATGACAAAGGAAGCAAGGTAAAGACAGACTGTTCAATAAATGACGCTGAGAAAACTGGACAGATACATGCAAAAGAAAAAAGGAAAAGAAACTGTACCACCTTCTTATGTTATATACAAGAATAAACTTAAAACTAGAGAATGCTGGGATGGCTTAGCAGGTTGAGCACTCGCTTTGCAGCCCCAGAGTTGGAGGATCACGTCCTGGCCCATGTGGGCCCATATGCTGAACTGGGATGTGCCCCCAGTTCAGTTCTTGCCAGGGCATGGGAGGCCCCCAGCCCCACTTCCTGCCCTGTGCAGCCCCATGCCCACCTGTGGAATGAAACTTATATTGAAAACTAATGAAGTACGACTATGGAGACTGCTCTGGGCCCTCCCCCTGCAAATGGAACTACATCTAACTAAAAAGTTTTTGCACAGCAAAGGAAATCATCAACAAAATGAAGACATCCTACTGAATGTGAGAATATATTTGCTAATGATATTACTGATAAGTGGTTAATATCCAAAATTTATATATATGAAAAAAAACAAACCACATACAGCTCAAACCAAAAAACAAACAATCCAACTAAAAATTGAGCAGAAGGGGAAGCCAGGATGGCTCAGTGGGTTAAGTGCTCACTTTGCAGCCCCAGGGACCGAGAATCGAATCCCGGCCCCAGCCCGTCTGGACCCATATGCTGAACTGGGGAGTTCCCCCAGTTCGGTTCTCACTGGGGCAAGTCCCTGGCCCAGTTCCTGCCCTGTGCAGCCCTGCGCCCACCTGTGGAATGAAACTACCGGTATGTGGAAAAACCAATGATGTACAACTATGGAGACTGTTCGAGGCCCTCCCCCTTCTCTCTGTCTCTGTATCTCTCTCTCTCTCTCTCTCTCTATCTATCTATCTATCTATCTATCTCTATCTATCTATCTATCTATATATATATATATATATATATATATCAAAAACAATAAAAAAAATAATAAAAATAAAAAATGAGCAGAAAACATAATAGACATTTCTCCAAAGAAAACATGCAGATGACCAATAGACAAAAAAATGTTCAATGTCACAAATCATCCGACGAATGCAAATTAAAACCATAATGAGAGATCACCTTTCTCCTGTCAGAATGGCCATCATTAATAAATCAAAAAACAAGTATTGGTGAGGATGTGGAGAAAGGGAACCCTTGTGCACTGTTTGTGGGATTGCAAATTGGTGCACTCATTATGGAAAACAGTATAGAGGTTCCTCAAAAAATTAAAAATATAACTATCTTATGACCCAGCAATTCCACTCCTGGATATTTATCCAAAGAAATCCAGAATACTAATTTGAAAAGAAATATGCACCCTATATTTACTGCAGCACTATTTACAATAGCCAAAATATGGAAATAACTGAAATGTCCATCAACAGATGATTGGCTAAAGAAATTGTGGTGCATATACAATGGAGTATTACTCTGCCATAATAAAGAATGAAATATTACCATTTGTGACAACATGGATGGACTTAAAGGGTATTATGCTTAATGAAATAAGTCAGACTGAGAGAGTCAAATACCACATGATCTCACTTATATGTGGAATCTAAAGAACAAAATAAATGACCAAACAAAACAGAAATAGACCCATAGATACAGATGACAAACTGATGGTTACTACAAGCAAAGGGACTTGGGGAACTGGGTGAGAAAGGTGAAGGGATTAAGTAACACAAGAGAGTCACAGGGATGTAAAGTACACTATGGGGATTATAGTCACTAGTACTATAAAAACTGTATCATGTCAGATAGGTTGTAGACATATTGATGGTGCGGTCACTTTATAAATTATATAAATGTCATCTAACTATATTACACTATACACCTGAAACTAATATAAAATATTGAATGTCAATTATAATTAAATAAAATAGTCATAGAGATGTATAGTGCAGAATGGGAAACATAATAATGTTCTGATAACTATGTAGTTTCTGGTGAGTAGTAGACTTTTTGGGGTTATCACTTTGTGAGTTATGTAAATATTTGATTACTGTGTTTTTTTATATGCCTGGAATTAATAAAAATAAAACAGAGTAAAACTAGAAATATTCAAGGTTACCTGAAGACTTAGAATTGTGTTGCTTCATTCTGTTGGCCAAAGCATGTCTATGGACAAGCCCAGATTCAAGGGGAAGGGAAATAAGAGCAGGGATGAAGAAATGGCAGCATCAATGCAGTCCACCACAAGTCCAAGAAAGTGAGATGGAAAAAGTAAATAAGAAGAGGATAGCTTCATGGAGGGGAGAGAGTTTCAACAAGTGGAGAATGGTAAGCACTGTTAAATACAGCTTGAGAATCCTGCAAGAGGAAGCCCAGAGTATGTGTGAAATATGGTAATTCAGGGGTCACCAGGCACCTTAAGGACAGTTTTAGATAAGGGGATGGGTGATAAGGTAGTCAACAAATTGTGGAAGGCTGAGAAATGAATGTGAGGGGAGAAGGTAGAAGCAAATTGTTCATCCATTCATCCAACAGATGACCCCTAACTCAGCACCTACCACATGTCAGTCACTGTTCTAGGTGATGGGAGATAGCCATGAACCAGGCAAAGTTTCTTTTCATGGAGCTCACATTCTAGTGGAGAGAGAGATGGTAGAGAAGTCAACCAATAATAAAGCAAGGGGAATTAAAATGGTGCAAAGTGCTATCAGGAAAAGAGAACAGGCTCATATGATGGAGAGGGACAGACTTGGGAATGAGGAATGCAGTGGATGTAAAGATGATTAGAGAAAGCTTTTCTGGGGAAGTGATGGTTGAGTTGACACATAAATTTGAGAAGAAGCTGATCTTGTCTTGGAAAGAAGGAAGAATAAGTGAAAAAATCCTGGGGCAGGGAAGAGCTTAGCAGCTGGTTCAGAGAACAGAAAGAAGGCTGTGTGACTGGAGCTCAAGGAGAAAGGGAAAGACAAGCAATGGATCCATAGGAAGGGAGGTACTAGATATAAGAGCGCCTTGGGATGTAGTGGAAAGCCATTGGGTGAAGAAAGCTTTATGCAGGAGAGTAATCTGATCCACATTTTATTTTATTTGTTATTAAGATAGAGTTAACATACTATATTATATTAGTTTCAGATCTCTAACAGTTATTCAACATTTACATATCTAAAATGATCACTATGATAAGTTTAGAAACTATCTGACACTGTACAAGCTTATTATGATATTGACTAAATTCCCTATGCTCTACATTATCTTCCCATGACTTACTGAGTTTATAACTGGAAATTTGTACCTGTTATTCTCCTTTGCCTTTCATTCTTCCCTATCCCCTTCTTCTCTGACAACCATCAGTGTTTTTCTCTATGTCTATGAGTCTGTTTCTGTTTTGTTTGTTTGTTTGTTTTTTAAATTCCACATATAACTGAAATCATATGAAAACACTAATTCAGAAAGATATATAGGGGGAAGCCGGGATGGCTCAGTGGGTTAGGCGCTCACTTTGCAGCACCAGGGACCGAGGATCGAATCCCGGCCCCGGCCCGTGCGGAACCATATGCTGAACTGGGAGCTCCC
>PVKE010022630.1:0-25406 GCA_004027555.1 Craseonycteris thonglongyai | reverse complement strand
CACACAACAGGCAAACGCATTTACCTTTTAAATTAATGAAACAATATGATTCCTCCCAGTCTGTGTTAAAACTATAGGTTCGTTTTCTCTTATTTGGTCCACTCATTTTAGGACTAAAAAAATAAAAATAAAAATAGTTATAGAACTACAATATCATATCAAATTGCCACCATAATAATAGATTACCTACCTCGCTTTTTTTTAGTTCATTTAAAATCGAATCTATCAAAACTCTGTGATCCTAGCTAACCGTCATGACCCGATCAGTCCAGCAACCGCGATCAAAGTGGCAACTTCGTGTCTCCCGGTTGGATGGAGGAGAGTTTAAAGAGTGCAGACTTGCAAACAGCAGGGCTGAACAAGAAGCGACATGTACAAAGACGAAAGCTAGGGAAAAACTTATACATACGATATCGCAAACATACCAACGAATATAATAAACCTGTGTAGATACTCAAACAATATTTTAAAATTCTAACAAATGTATAAAAATAAATGATAGTTTTACTTAGTGTTTATGAAAATCTTCTGATGCGGTCAAATAATGGCCTGCGCACACAGATCGGGCTGCGGGCACCATGGCTCCCGCGGGCACGGGGTTGGGAATCCCTGCTCTACTGTCTTTTCTCACTTTCATTGTTTCTATTGGAAAATGTTTGTATGTATACCTGCCATTTTTTTTCATACTGCTTTTAAGATTTTTCCTTTATTTTGGTTATAACCAATTTGGTTGTGATGTATCTTGGTGTACATTTCTTCATGTTTCCTGTGCTTGGGGTTTGTGAGCTTTTTGGGATCTGGGGATTTAGAGATTTCATAAAATTTGGAAAAATTTTGGTCACTAATACTTCAATAATTATTTCTTCACCTTCCTTGTCTCTCTCTAGGTTTGGGCTCTCACTTAATATGTTTAATTGGCCACTGAAGTTACCTTATAGCTCATTGACACATTTTTTCTTTCTTTTTGTGGTTCATTTTTACAAGTTTCTTTCGTTGCACCTTATGTTAATTTGTGCTTTCTTCTTTGGTGTGGACTCTGCCATTAATTCTACTCTAGAAGATTTGGATCTTTTAAAATATTTTCTAGGTCTCTAAGTTTTTTAAATTATGGAATACAGTTATAATAACTGTTTTAGTGTCCATGTCTGTAATTCTAATATATGTGTCAGTATTGGGTTGGTTTTGATGGATAGTCTCATTATTATGTTTTTCTGTTTGGTAATTTTTGAATGGCTTCCAGACATTATTAATTTTACCTTGTGTTATTGGTATTACTTTATTCCTATAAGTATCCTTGAGCTTTGTTCTCGGTGCAATTAAGGTACAAGGAAATAATTTGTTCCTTTTTTGTCTTGCTTTTATGATTTTTTTTTAAGGAGGGCATGAGCAGTGCTCAATCTAGGGCTAATTATGCCTTACCGCCAAAGCAAAGCTTTTCTGAGTACTCTACTCAATTCCCCATGATTTGTGAGTTTCTTCCATTTGATGGGAACAGGCTCTATTTCCATTCCTATGGGAGCACCTACACTGTTCCTCTGACCCTTTTGAATAGTGTCTTCTTAGCCTTGGGTAGTTTTCTTATGTGCATGTGCTGATCATTACTTGGCTGAATACACAGGGATTTCTCTGCGCAGCTTGGAGGTGCTTTGTGCGGTCCTAATCTCTAGCTGCCATGGTCTGCCTACACTCTTAGATCCTTCTTCTCAACTGAGGGAATTTTCCAAGCTCTGCAGAGGGTTTCTTCCCCTGTCTCATGCCCAAAAATTTTGTAGAGGAAGTAAGTCCAGGATGTTGTATGACTTATCTCATTTGCTTTATATCTCTGAGATCACTGACCTTGTTTGGTGTCTAGTTTCTTGAAAACCTTTGTTTCATGAATTTTCTGTGGGTTATTTTCAAGTGGAAAAGTAAACCTAGTTCCTGTTAACTCCATTTTGGACAGAAGTAAAAGTCCACTGTTGTGTCCAGTGTGTCTTTTTATTCACCAGTCATTCATTATGAGATATCAGCAACATGTGGTAACAGCCCCTCCCCTCTTTTTGATGGGAATAGTGGTGAGTAGGAGAATAACTTTGGATTTTAAAAACACCATTTTTTAAAAAACAGTTTATCAAGATTTTAATACCACACTATTACCCATTTAAACTGTACAATCCAGTGGCTTTTAGTTATTCACAGAGTTGTGCAACCATAGCTGCATTTTAGAACACATAAGTTTTAAAAACGAAACCCTGCACCCTAATATTCCTCTCACTCCTTCTCCCTTTCCCCCACCTCAGCCCTAGGGTAACCTACTTTCTCTCTCTATAGGTTTACCTATTCTGGACATTTCATATAAGTTGAATCAAACAATATGTGTTTTGTGATTGGCCTATTTCACTTAGTATGTTTTAAAGGCCCATCTGTGTTATATATATTGGTACTTCATTTCTTTTTATCACATGTTTTCAAGCTTCATTTATGTTACAGTATGTATTGGCACTTCCTTTTTACTGCAGAATAATATAGTAGACTCCATTAACCAGAACTCAAGCAACCAGCACTATCTCACGTAGCTGGAAAAAAATTTTTGCCAGATGTTTGAGATTTTACTGGTTCCTTGAGAGTGCTGGTTGCTTGAGTTTGGTTAAGGGAGAGTCACTTAACATTTATCTGGCATCTACCAATCCCCGTAGGTACAGGTTACCTGAGAGTCTGCTCTATTCCATTATATGGATATACCACATTTTATCTGTTAACCATTTGATAGGCATGTGGGTTGTTTTTACTTTTGGGCTACAGTATTTTCTGGCGTATAAGACGACTGGGCGTATAAGACGATCCCCTAATTTTACAGTTAAAACATAGGTTTAGGCCTATATTCACTGTATAAGACTACAGCCTCGGAAGTGGGTATTAGGAATAATGCCTCTATGAAGATTTGTGCACAGGTTTTGGTATAGATTATATTTTCATTTGTCTGGGGTATATGAGGGCCGTCCAGAAAAAAATCAGCCATAAATGCCCCTATTATCCCTATTACATGGCTGGATACTTTCTGAGTGGCCCTCGTATATCTAGAAGTGGAATTGCTTGGTCATATGGTAACTTTATGTCTGACCTTTTGAGGAACTGCAAGACTGTTTTCCAAAGCAACTTATACCATTTTACATTTTTACCAGCAGTATATGAAGGTTTCAGTTTCTTCATATCCTTGCCAATACTTAAAATTATCTGTCTTTTTGATTGTAGCCATCTATATAGTATCTCATTTAAAAGGTTTTGATTTGCATATCTCTGATGACTAATAATGTTGAGCATTGAGCATCTTTTCATATGGTTGTTGGACATTTGAATATCTTCTTTGGGGAAATGGTTATCTAGATCCTTTGCTCATTTTTTATTTGTGTTTGTTTTTTAAATTGAGTTGTAAGATTTCTTTTTTTTTTAAAAATATATTTTTATTTATTTATTTATTTTGACAGAGGAGAGAGAGAGAGATACAGAGACAGAGAGAGAACTGAACTAGGGGAGCTCCCAGTTCAGCATATGGTTCCGCACGGGCCGGGGCCGGGATTCGATCCTCGGTCCCTGGCGCTGCGAAGTGAGCGCCCAACCCACTGAGCCATCCCGGCTTCCCCTAGTTGTAAGATTTCTTAACGTAATCCAGATACAAGTCCTTTGCCAGATACATTACTTGCAAATTTTTTCTCCCATTCTTTGGGTTGACTTTTTATTTTCTTAATGGTGTACTTGGAAGCACAAAAGCTTTTAATTTTGATAAAGTCCATTTTATTTGTTACTTTTGTTGCTTGTGCATATCTAAGAAACCACTGCCTAAATCCAGCTTGTCCAACCCCCTGCTTGTGGCCCATGGGCCTCATGTGGACTACTAGAACGGCTTTGAATGTGGCCCAACACAAATTTGTAAACTTAAAACATTAAATTACAGGGAAGGAAGGTATAGCTAAAGTGCATTTCCTCTACTTGTGATTTTTTAAAAACTCAACAGCTGTCATTAGTATTAATGTATTTTATTTGTGTCCCATGACAATTCTTCCAGTGTGGCCCAGGGAAGCTAAAAGATTGGACAACCCTGGCCTAAGCCAAGGTTATAAAAATTTACTCCTTTGTTTTCTTTTAAGTTTTATAGTTTTAACTCTTATATTTAGTTCTTTGATTCATTTTGAATAAACTTTTGTATATGATGTGATGTGGGGGTGGGGTGCAGTTTCATTCATTTGCATGTGGATACTAGTTGTCCCAGTACCATTTGTTGAAAAGAATATTTTTTTTCCTGTTCAATTGTTTTGGTACACTTTTTCTGACCTCTTCTCTTTTAAATTTCAGGACCTTTGATTCTATTCCATTGATCTCTGTGTTTATCCCATGCCAGTACCATACTGTCTTAATTACTGTAGCTTTGTGTAGTAAGTTTTGAAATTGAGGAGTGTGAGTCCTCCAACTTTGTTCTTGAAGTGAACCAGTTTTTTTTCCCTCTTCTTTTTACTCTTGATTGACCCTGGCATATAATTTCAAGAAACTTTTTTTGCAGTTGCCAAAAGTTTTGTTAATTGAGACTTACTCCTCTCATGATTAAAAGCTTCACTATTTTGGAGACTAGTGTCTATTCATACATATGTTTGTATCGTATAGGCAGTAGACCTTCCATTCATCAAATACATATTTGTGAGACATAGAGATATTTTTAATCCTTTTCTGCCTGCAAATGCATTAAGAACTGATTTGATAATGTCATTGCTTCTTTCAGAATCTTAGTGACTCTATAAATTTAAAGTATCATATAGCATAGAAGAGGAAAAAATAAAAGATACAACGAAATGGAAGCCAAGACATTTAGGTGCTCTACCTAGATTAGTTTATCATTTCAGATAAAAACTTCAATGTAAAAAGTTTGTTCTAGAATATGTACAAATTACATACCTAGATAAACGTATCATTATCAGAACAGTACAAAGATATACGTTTCTTAAGGAAGATTAAAACACTGGCTCTGAACCATAAGAAATGGTTTGCCTTGTACTTCAGAGGTTGATTAATCAAAATTTTTTGTTAAATCAAAATTTTAAATATGCTTAAAATATTTTATCTAAGAGGAAAAATATGCTTTGCTAACCCAATATTCCAGCTTGACAATGATAATGAAAAAGTTCCTAATCTCCCATTATCCTGACCCTACCAGAAGTAACAAATAACCAAGGAACTTTCCATTTCATTTACAGTCCTGAAACTCAGCTGGCCTGTGACAAGAGCAAGTTGTTAATATCTTTAAGAACCTCACTCATACAATACAGATAAATCTCAAATCCACTCCAGGGCATTGCTTCAAGAAACTGTGATGACTTTAAGGCACTTTGGGATTGTGATGGTGCTAAGTAAATACTTAATAATGAAGTCTTGTCAGGTTTAGTTTAATACTTATTATTATTATACGTCCAAAACATAGTTTCCATTTAACTTTCTTAATTGCTGTTGATAAATATTAGCAAAACAGGAAGTACCCAGAGCACAGATTTCGTCCTAGCAACCTGTTCAGATTAAATTGCAGAGAAGGAAGGTTTTGCTAAAGTGCATTTCCTCTGCTTGTGAAGAAATCTTTGTTGAGTAATGAACTTTAACTCTTGAGAAGATTATGCCATCTCTATGCAATATACTTGAGAGACATAATTATCTTACATTTCAAGAGAGGTTCTTTGAAGAAAGCAGCAAGACGACCCCTCTCCCTCTAAACGAGTATAGGAAATACATTCTGCAACCATCTGATATAACTAACCTAAGTATTCTATCTTCCCTTTCATCAACAGAATAAGGAAAAACTATCTTTCCTAAGAAGTTCAACACTGACATTAAGCAACCCTGAATAACAATGGGAATTAAAACTATTTTTTGAATCATTTACAGAATTCATGTGAACAGTCTGGTAATTATTTCCATATTCATTGAATGTTAGGGCTGGGAGGAGTCTTGAAAATTATGTAGTTCAAATTTTAGTACAATAATAGGGCTAAGATTTGTTCCGAAGAGTCTATAGACCCCTTCCAAAGTCACAGAACTCATCAGTCATGGAAATGGGACTAAAACCTACCTTTTAGTTAAAAATCAGTTCAAAAAATTACTTGCCACTCAGCATTTCTTCTGTGAATCCCTTAATGATTTTTCGGAGAATGTGGTAAAGATGAGGCCACAAGAACAAGTGTATGTGAACTCCATACCTGTATTAGTTTGCTTGAGCTACCATACCAAAGCACCACAGTCTGGGTGGCTTAAACAACAGATGTATTAATTTTCTTACAGTTTTAGTGGGCAAAAGTCCAAGGTGTTGGCAGGTTTTGCGTTTCATGGGGCCTCCTTGGCCTGCAGATGGCTGCTACCTTGCTGTGTCCCCACATGGTCTTTCCTGTGTGTGCATCCCTGGTGTCTCTGTATATGTCTGAATTTCTTCTTAGAAGGACACCAGTAAACTCTTAACAACCTCATTTTAACCCAGTCCCCTCTTTAAAGGCTCTGTCTGCAAGTATAGTCACATTCTTAGGTATGGGGAGGTTGGGCCCTTGATACATGAATTTGAGGGCAGTTATGACATAATTTAGTTCATAACAGTACCATAAAGATACAGAATAAGGACATTAAAAACAAAGAAAATAAATTTGTGCTCTACTAATGCTTTGTTAAGTAATAAATTAAGAATGTCATTTTTTAAACTAAAAAATACATACGCTCTTCTGTTCAGGTATATAGCATATTTGTTCAACACAGAATACTATAGATTTTATTGTAGATGGTGGAGGTACAGAGCTGGCAAAAGAAATAGTCTGTGCTTTCATGGAGTTTAAGAAGACCGAAAATAAATATATCAGGTGGTGATAAATGCTTCTTTCAGTTGGCCTTTAATGGGTAACAAACCAGCCTCAAAACATAATGGCTTAAAACAGCCATCATTTTTTTTGCCCATGATTGTTTGGGCCAGCAGTTTGGACTGGGGCCAGGCCCTGGTGATAATTCTGCTGGTCTCCCCTAGGACCCCTCAGGCAGCTGTGGTCACCTGTCAGCTCACCAGGTGAGCTCACTGCATAGTGTAAGACAGGCTGGCCAACTTTTTAAGCGCCCTGTCATTTTCTTTGCCATATCTCAGTGTTGTGTTTCCCTTCCTTTCATTCTTCATCAAGGAATATTAAAAAGCTTTTGGATATTGTGGGAAATTTCATTTCAGGGGATTGAAATGGAGATAAAATACTGACCTTTCATATCTTCATTTTACAAAAAAGTCTAATAACAATTTATTGCAGTGTTACCATATGCCCTGTTTTATATCTAGGAGTTGGGATTTTCCATCCATTTATTTGGATAGGATGATGATAGTAAAGTGATAAATAAGTCATAAGTTGCTTTGGTTTTACATGCTGAGATGCCTCAATTCATGTGTGGAAACACTGGACCTGCTTTTCTTAGCTCCACAGGAAATGAGAGTGGGGCTTGGGCTGGAGGAAGTCATGCATACCCACTTTCAGATTGTGGGCTTCTCATTGGTTCTTTAGGCGAGTAAGTAAAGTTTACTTCCTTCCCCAAAATGTTGATTATGAAGGGGAAATGAGATCTCTTTACAGGTGAACTGACCAGATTATATCTGCTCTTTATGTGTCTGAAGATGAGTTTCATTTGTTAGGAAGACTAAAGCAAATGGTGGAGTTTGAAATTTCAGCGTTTGAGATCAAGGCTCTCATACCATCATTCTTTCTTTATATACAGGGAAAAGAACAAACTCTTGAGTTAATAAACTATTTTTAAAGTTTATAGCCTTTTCTCAGTAGCAGAAAATTGGCATGGGCTCCATTCCTGGGTGATTCTTAGTTCCGGTGTGTTGGGCACATGGTGGTGTCTGGGCTATGCCATATGTACTGCACAAGCCATTTGTTTGAGAGTTGAAGTGGATTTAGAAGAGAAGCAGGATGTGCTCAGCTCAAGGAGGACTCATTAGCTCTTAATAATCCGATTACATAAATGGATAGAAACAGGTAAAAACAGTAAAAAAAAAAAAAAAAAAGCTAACATTGGAGGCTGGTTTGTGGGAATTTTGAAACCAATATACCGTACTTTATCTGAATTATTGAGTTAGTAAAGAGGGGATACTTTGATAGTGTGTGTTCAAAAAACAGTAGCTGTGTTGAGTACTGACTCCATGAGGTCTTTATAGACATTCCCTCTTTTTATCCTTATTTTATATATGCATGAAGAGGTTGAGTATTTTGCCTATAGTCACATAGCTAGTAAGCAGTGGAGAA
This sequence comes from Craseonycteris thonglongyai, assembly GCA_004027555.1. Taxonomy (NCBI): domain Eukaryota; kingdom Metazoa; phylum Chordata; class Mammalia; order Chiroptera; family Craseonycteridae; genus Craseonycteris; species Craseonycteris thonglongyai. The sequence goes on along the minus strand of PVKE010022630.1, from coordinate 17,127 downwards.
ACCAGGTTTTAAGGTCTTTTGGTCTTGACTTTTAAGTTTAGCACTTAACCATTTATTTGCCAGACTGTTTCCTAGGTTATTAATGGGTTGAGTTGATAGGCAAGTTGTGACTAGGTGTAGAGAAGGTAGGAGGGCTTGGGGCCTGGGTGACAATGGGAAGAGGCAGCAGGTGGAGTTAAAGTGGGGGTTCAGAGGCAAAGAAGGGCAGAAGTTTCCAGGCCTGAAGCTTTTTTCCTAGTTCTCTGTGCCTGGTTTGATGCTTATCAAACTTTAATGTGTGCTTGAATCAGCAGAGGAACTTCTTAAAATGCAGATTCTGATTCAACAGGTCTGGGATGGAGCCTGAGAGTCAACATCTCTAATGTGCTCCCAGCTGATGCTTAAAGTAATTTCACACTGAGAATACTAAGGACCTAGGGGGGCAAAGAAGTTAGGGCAAAGAAGTTAGGAAGTGTTGGTGGTTATCAGATGAGTTAGACATTCATTGGAACACAGCTATTACAGTGACTTATTTAGCTAGGATGTCTTATCTGTGGTGTGAAGTGTCTTGTTCATCTTTATGTTCAAAATCGATGTTATGAACGGATCATAACTTTCAGTGGTGATTCTAGTCTCTGTGAGAATCATAGGACGTTTAAGTAGGGAAGTCTGTTACAGAGATTATGCAGCCCAACCCCTTAGGTTACCGATGAGCAGTGAGGGACTCTTTGGCTTGCCTGGTCAGGACTAGGGTTACAGATTGGTCTGAGGTCTCCACTGCCCTCACTGTGAGCGCTTTCTCTCTGGGTTGAAGGCAATCCAGTGAAGTGCTATTCCTCCCATCCTGTTTTGTGATTTGGTGACATGACAGAAATCAGAATAAGAAACTGATTATGATTCTCCTTTTCTATCTCAGTTTGTAGTACATTTCCTGACACAAAAGTGTTTCAGAGAGTGACTGAATAGTTTTCTGGGTGAGGTGGTCACAGTGGGTCAGAGGCTGGTGATGGTACCTGAGCCACGCCATTGAGTTTCTAGTGAAAATAGGTGACGTCATTGTGGTATTGCAGGCCCAAACAGCGGCAGGCCTTTCACGCAACAGCTGTGTTTTGAGTCGAGAAAAGGGGGGAAATGGGCGGGTGTAAATATAATCAAGTTAGATAACTTGGAAAGACTGAGGCATGTTTTTTTTAGTTCTTGATTGTGTCTTTTCTTGCATCTAGGAAAACAGGCAGTAGAAAGTGTTATTGTTGGAATAGGAAATTCAGAAGTCTGATTGTGAGAATAAGGAAGTTCTAAAAGAGGGAATGTTGGATGTAGGAAGAGCTTGAAGATTTAAAGTACTGTTGAGAAAGAAGCAGGAAAAAATCAGTGTGGGCAGAGATAGGTGTGTGACAGTTGGATTTAAATGTACGTCTTTTGGGGGAATAGTGGGTAAGGTCAGTGGTTTTAATATTAAGACCTGGAACCCTAGAATGATAGTTCTAGAAAGAACTTCAGAGAGTCATGTTCCCTCATTTTACCTGCAAAAATCCCCAACGACCCAGAGGAATAGAGGAACTGAATGGCTTAAGACATTTTTATCAGCTTTTTAGTAGAGTGCCAAATGAGCTTTTCATATTTATGCCTAAACTGACTTGTTGACACTCTTGCATTCTCTCATCTTACTCATTTAAAAAAAAATATATTTTTACTGACTGCCTGTGTTATGTGTAATCACTGTAACATTGTTTGTTTTATCCTTTTCCTTTGATTTTTAGACTGTGCTTCCTGAGAATTCAGATATTCAAGTAATTCAGCAATCTTTTGTGCTATTTTCTCAATATGGGAATAATTACTAGATTTGTCTGTTTTAGGTTTTAATTTGGAAAGCAAGTGGAATTATTGCTGATTTCTGGTTTTGGTAGGCTGGTCTTCAGAGAATGACATTTTTAATAAAGTTTTTTATGAGTCACATTAATAAAAAGCACATTTAAAATATTGTCCTTTAAAAGTGTTGTGCTCTACCTGAATTACTGTTAGCACCTCTCACAGGTAGTTCACTAACATGAATACAGATCTGTTATCTAAGTCATTCAGAAATCACAGTCCCATTTTACAAATACATCTTGGAAATTTCCTTTCCACCGTAGAATGTGTCAGTAGGCTCTGAGGTTAAAGAAAAAGAGAATAAAACCTAGAAATAGTCAGCACTTTGTGGGAGATTGATATAAAGGCTATCCCCTAAAGTAGCCTTGAGAATCCCAGATCCACTCTGAATGACTTTGGAGAGGTGCATTGTTTTTCTCTAAACCTCTGTAAAAAAGCCATTTTCAGATATGAGGTTGCCCAGACTTTGTGAATTAGGGGCCAGCTGATTGGGCTGGGATGAAAGGGCCCAGGAGATAATCTGCATGCAGAATGTTTTTGAGTAGTGTGTTGAGGATGGGGGTAGTGTTTTGGCTTTTGTATTTTGTGTGTGGTGTGTATGTGTGTGTGTTCATTCATATAGAATACAAGAGTTGTTGTAAAGCTGGGGTAGTCCTTTCCCTAGCACATGCCTAGCAGGCTCTCTTTTCTCTTACCTCAAAAACCAATAAAAGTCATCAAGACAATAGGTCTGCCTTCAGCTGATAGCAACTTTGGTGCTGTTTTATTCCCTAACTCCTGCTGCACCTATAAGTAGAGGTCCTTACTGAGACCATGGCTTACAGCAGAGAGGGAGATAGTAGTAATGTGGGGTCTGAACTCTCATGCACCTTGGATCACTTTGGGGGAGATTTTAAGCTTTATGCTAAACCAATGAGTTCTAGTCTTACCTGCGTATCACAGTCACTGGAGGAGCTTAAGAAAAGCTGATTACTGTGCAGAGACCTGAGAGACTCGTTTGATTGTCACCTGGGTGGTGGGTTTTTTAAAAGCTCCTCCGGTTATTCTAATGAGTATTAATTGAAACTTGTAAACTGTTAAGCTTGGTCAACAATCTTTGTTTACTGGAATTGGTCAGTTTTCCTTTGTAGTAAATATAGGAAGACTTGCTGAAGATGTTTTGTTGTATTTAGTAGAGGTAAGAAAAATAGGCTTTGGGTAAGCACAGAAGGATGTGGATAAAGCAGAACATAATTTGTTTTTACACAACCCCTGCAAAACTCTTAGAATCACTATTTTTGTTCTATGAGTTCAGGCTTGAGAAAGCCTCTTCCCTTGTGTAGCTTGCGTAGCTTGTGCATCTTCTATAGCTGAGACCCTGGGCCAGAAACCCAGTGGTGAATAGATGTTGTAAATTTCACATGAAGAAACTTCAATATGGTCTTATTTAGGTTCAAGGCATTTACTACTTATTTTTATACTTGATCTTAGCCAAAAGGCCAAGAAGCGATTTTACTACTTGTTTTTTAAGTTCCTTGTTGCCAGCCTTGTATTGAGACAAAAAAACCCGTAAAGTGTCTTGATAGAGTTAAGTGAGCTCTTTCTTGATCATGGAATTGGAGAAGGAGCTTGTAATGGTCTATGTGTGCTTCCTCCTGCCCGCATTCAGGAAGCCCTCCCACAGCACAGCATCTCTGGCCAGTTCTTTGTCCATGTCCCTTGAAAACTCATAGGAACAGGAGCTCATGGCTGCCATTATTTATATCATTCATAGTTGTAAATAGCAGCTGACATTTTCTTCCCTGTAACTTCTGCCCTAGTGAGTGATGACCAGCCAGATAAGGAAGACCTCACCCATATTTTCCTAAGTCTTCTTAGCTTTAGACTGAACATCTTGAGTCCTATCTTATGTTTGAGACTTCTTTTTGTGTTTGACATGATACCTGTGTATGTGTTCCAGTTTGTGGTCCACTTAAAAACAGTTGTGCATAGGAAGGGGCATTTGTGCTGTCCAACCAGTGAGCAATGTAGTGCCACACACTTGCCAGATCCTGGACTCTGAAACAGTCCTGTAGGACTAGGATAGCTGGCAGAGAGCCATGAGATCATGAGTGACAGAGTCCTCATGGGATCAGGAAGGATTTCCATCAGTGCTTCAGTCATTTTATCCCTTTGGGCCTCAGATTCCTTTTTTAGAAAAGAAAGAGAATGCTAATGTGGGCCCATTTATATCCATAATTTTGAATGTGTTTGAAAGGCAGCCTTTCTGAAACCTCTAGTATGGGAATTTGTTAGAAGGTGATGGAAATTTATAGGGCATCAGGTTCCACTCACAGTGTGTCCCCAGAAAGTATTTTGAGTCTAAATTGGTGTTTTGGTTTGGTATTTTTGCCATGTTTTCTATAGTCAGAAGAGTCTCTCTTTGGAGGGAATAACAGAAATCAGCTTTGGGCCTAGAATATAAAGACTAGTTCTCTTCCAGCTGTCAGAGACTTTCCCTGAGAGATAAAACAAACTGGTTCTAGCACCTTACCCAGACTTCCTGGCCCAGACTGCCGGGTTGGTTTTTTTTGTGTGTGTGTTTTTTTGGTTGTTGTTTTTTCAAAGTTCTTCAAGTGCTGACAACCTGGTTTGGGAAATACTAATTTCAAAAGCATTTACTTTTAAATAGTGAAGTATTTGCACATGAAATGATACATGTCTGGGATTCACTTCATAATAGCCTAGTTCAAGGGGGTGGGTTGAGTAAAGATGGAACACAATTGGCCATGTGTTGATAATTGTTAAAACTGGTGATGCATGCACAGGCCTTCATTCTATCTACTTTTGTGGTCTTGGGTGTTTTCCAGACTAAAAAGGTAAGCAAAAAAAAAAAAAAAGTTTTGGTTTTTGAAACCATTTATTCTTGCCTATTGATTTATTCTGTAGTCACAAAAGGTAAATGGTAGGGTATGCACCATGCTCACCTCATCTGAGAGACTTACCTGGACAACCAGGACTCCTCATCCTGTATCTCTGTGCAAGCACTCTAGTGCTGGGTGTGTGAACCAGTGTGATCATGGATCCACAGCTGTGCGGCACCATTTTGACTTCAAGTCTACAAGAGAACATGAAGAGAGGCTTCCTCTCCAGTAGTGCTCCTGTGCCAATGTCAGCATATCAACACTGGGGTGTGAAAGGAAAATCCTGGTGGGTGGCATTTGTGGTTGATTATTTGGGGAGGAGCCAGGACACCTGTGGCTATGTAGTATTCATGGATGATATTCAGCATTCTGCCATTCATACTGTGGATTTCATCTCTTGTCTCCTTATAGCCTGTTTGTGGCCATGTCATGTTCCTATTTGTAGAAATCTAGATAAAAGCTAAATGTCTTGATGAATCCATTGAAATTTCACTGATCTGTGTAGGGAATCCCTGGCCTGCTGTATTAGAACTTCACAGCTTCCTTAGGTTTTCGTGTTGGTGCTAGAATTAACTTGGACTCTGGGTTGGGATAACTCATTTAGCCTTTTCTTCTCTTACACTTTGACAAAGAAGATAAACCAGTTGGATTGGTTTATATGTTAGAGACTTGCAAATTTAAGAGTTTTGAAACAGCTTTATTTTTTTGAGTGAGGATTTAGAATTATAAAGGGTCTTTGGGGCTTGTGTGTGCTTCTGGTGACTTGAATATTTTGGAGGAACTACCATGAAAACTTCTTTTGAATTAGTGTGAAGTTTAAAACCTGATGTAACTAACCATCACCTTACCATCACAAGTTATGTGGTCTGTTGTCAGTTAGGTAGGTAGTTATGGGTGCTCTGCCACAGAAAAATCTAGTCATTAGTTAACTTATGAGCCATGTCTCTGTAGTATTTTAGTTTTGATTTTGTTGTTGATTTAGAAATGCATTAGTTTTAGTTAAATATCAGCTAATATCAGCTAATTGATTCTTGGAGTTAATTGTGGGCCTTTTGTAGTTAGTAGTAAAAAGTCTTTTGTTCAGTTTTCCACTCTGCAGTTGGCATAGGTGATACTTTCATATGCCATCATTAAGGCTTCAGGCTTTATTTAGAACATAAGTAACGTCATTTTGGAGTTAAAGGGCCTTAGCGGACAGGGTTATAGATCAGGTTTCTCTAACTATATAGGATAGAGCTGAAGTGCTCTTGGTATTTATTTTTCCTGATTGTTTTATGTGAAATAGCAGAGGAATTCATTCTGCCCTTTCATAACTTTCTAATGATAACAGAGGGTGCCAAAAAAATGTATACATATTTTAAGAAAATAAAAAATTGTATTAAAATTGTAATACTCAATATATATTGATAACAAACGTTGAATACAAGTCACACTTGACTGTCGCAATTACAAGATGCAATTAAAGTGGTTACTGTCAGTATTTATGTAATACATAGATAACGTCTCTTAAAATGTGTATACATTTTTTTTTTTTTTTGCACCCCTGGTATATTTGAATAGTCTACAGATGATCTGTGGAAACACAAATAGAACAGTTAGCATTTAGTCATGTAGCTACCATTTTCAAAAAGAAAAGGATTTTTTTTTACCACTCACTAGAGTGTATTTTAAATGTTCTCTGAGAGTTTACAAAAAATAATATATATATATTTTAAAGATATATTTTGTTTGAGAGAAGGTGAGAGAGAGAAAGACAGAGATAGAGAAGAGCGGAGGGCCCAGAGCAGTCTCCATAGTTGTATGTCATTATTTTTTGACATAATTTTATTCCATACAGGTAGATTTGGGGTGGCACAGGGCAGAACTGAACTGGGGCCCTCCCTCATAGGAGGTGAGAACCTTTGCTGCCATCCTGGCAGTTACCATTTGTGCTGCAGTTCAGCATGTGGGTTTGTACAAGTCGGGGCCAGGATTCGATCCCTGGACCTCATGGTTGCAAGGCAAGTGCTCAGCCTGTTGAGCTATCCCAGCATGCCCCCTCCCTCCAAATATATGTTAGTGAATAGTATTATCTTAAAATACCCAGAAGTATAAGGAACCTGTAGTCAGTGAGGTTGTCTTTTGCTTGTGACTGTGGAACTCTTTAAGATAAAGGCCAATTTTACCTGAAATAAAAACTATTTTTGTCAGACATAGCTTGCCAAATGTAACGACCTGTGTTTTAGATTATACATATTTCTGCCAGTACAGAATAATATAAAATGAAAGAGAAATAAGAGACAGTTAGCTTTTACATTGAAAATTGTAAGACAGAAAAACCAAGTAAGGTACACATTTAGGACTCCATGTAGCACATGTGTGGAGGAAAGAGCTACAGGATAGTCAAGTTCAACTTGCTGTCGCAACACAACTGAGGAAACACCAAGTTGGTAACTTTAAGATTACAGCCCAATCTCCTGGTTTCTAGTCTGTAACACATTAGTTTTTTTTGTTTTTGTTTTTTAAGATTTATTTTATTGTTTTTGACAAAGACAGAGAGAGAGAGAGAGAAGGGGGAGGGCCCAGAGTGATCTCCACAGATGTACATCATTAATTTTTTGACATGGTTTTGTTCCACACACAGGTGGGCGGGGGCCGTGCAGGATGGGAAAGGGCTGGGGGCTTCCTACATGGGAGGCACACCCCATCAAGCCAGAGGCCGAGAACCAAACTGGGGGCCTCCCGCATAGGAAGCACACCCCAGTTCAGCATATGGGTCCACAAGGGCCAGTGTCGGGATTTGATCCTCGGTCCCCTAGGCTGCAAAATTGGCCCTTAACCCACTGAGCCATCCCAGCTTTCCCATCGTTGGATTTTTGATCCACGTACAGACTGTGGTGACATATTTTTTGCATTGTGCTAGCAAGGTCTCCATCTGTAGTTCTCCTCTGGGGCACTTATGCCACAGTTTGCTGGGCCCTGCCTCACAAATTCTGGTCTAGTAGGTCTGGGACGGAGAATCTGTGTTTCTACCAAGTTATTGGGCGTGGTGGAGACTGCTGGTCTGGAGACCAGTCTTTGAGGTAGTATCTTTATGTTATAGTCCTCTCCACTAGTGGTACATTTGATACAGCTGATGAATGTGCATTGATACACCACTATCACAAGGAGTCCATAGTTTACATTAAGGGTCATGCTTGGTGTTGTACATTCTGTGGGTTTGGAGAAATGTATAATGACATGTATCCATCATTATGGTATCATACAGAATGGCTTCACTGCTCCAAAAATCTGTGCTCTGCCTATTTTTCTCCCATTCCTCTGCCTTACCTGGCAACCTCTGATCTTTTCACTTAAATGTTTGCCTTTCCCATAGTTGTTATAGTTGGAATTACACAGTACAGGCATGCCGCAGAGATAATGTAGATTCAGTTCCAGACCACCATAATAAAGCAAATCACACAAATTTTTTGGTTTCTTATGGCATATGATAGTTACATTTACATTAAACTTCAGTCAGTTAAGTATTCAATAGTATTGTGTGTCTAAACAGTGTATATACCTTGATTAAAAGTACTTTATTGCTGAAAAATGCTAACCATCCTCTGAGCTTTCACTGAGTCTCAATCTTGCTTGGATGTTGATGAAAATGCTGTATCTGTGATGTGCAGTAAAGCACAACAGCACAAGGTAAGCCTGTATGCAGCTGTTTCTTTTTTAGGCTTTTCAGAGTAAGTTGCTAAAATCAGTACTTTTTACTCTGAAACTTTTCAGCTTGTATATAATTCAATGATTTAGGGAAATTTACATGTAATGAAATACACAAATCTTAGTAAGATTTGAGTTTATATAAGACATTGCAAACACTGCTTTAACCCAAACTCTCTATCAAAATAGAGACCATTGCAATCGCACCTGGGAGCTTTTAAAACTTCAACTGTTTCTGGGGCCCCATTGGTTAATCTGGGATGAGGCTGAGGCATAATATTTTAATAACAGATCTACCAGGTGGTGTTAACAGGTAGCCATGTTTGGAGACCACTGCTCTAGATTCTTCTATTTTTTGTGGCATGTGAAAGATATTGATTTATAGTTGGAAGTCTGACAAAATTTAAGAAATCAGTCTGTGACATGAAGCATAGTGGTGAATATTGCACACCTGTTCAGTGTTCAGGAATATGTGAAGATGATAAAAATGAAATAACAGATGAAAACAGAAGTAACTCAAAAGAGTTATGGCTGAGAACGATTTGTTTGTCTAGAAGTCCAATATGCTATCCATTGCACCACAGAGCCAGATAGAAAATGCTTTGTTGATTGTGAGTTTCTCTCCTTTTCTTCAGGATCTTCTCTGAAAAAAATCTGCTTGATATTGTGTTCAGAAAATAAAATTTTTGTGTACCATTAGGCTTATAAATTTTTGTCCTTAATTTTTGCCTGTTTTTCATAAAATGACAAAGTGTTTCTCTAGTTGTTGGGTACAGTCCAATAGTGGGTAGTGCAGCCAGTTCAGTTGGTTAGGACTATCATGTTACTTTTAATTGAACAGAAAATAGATTGTATCTCATGTACTCAGAATGAGTGTTTTGTGGAAGTTTTTGGAACCTTTATTTTGAATAAAAATGTGTGTTATGTATATATTGGGTGGTGGTTTTAAATGTGTTTTTTATTACAGGTTGCAGTCAGGATAGTTTGAAAGCTAATAGATGGGGAGATGCTAGGTTCTTTTTAGCAATAGTAAGGAATGGTTAAAAAAATAAATGTTTTAATTGAATAGACATTTCTTTTGAAATGAAATCCAGCCATATTGCCCCTTGTTCTCTGCACTGTGATTCTCATTTTGTTTTCTTCTGTGGCTTAGGGCTTCACTGGCTGCACCTATCAAGATAATGTCCTCTTACCCACCTTTGTTTAGTTGCTTCTCACCCCCACTGACGACCCAGCATCCCCTCCAGTAGTGTGTTCCTTGCATCACAGATGAGTCTTTTCTTCTCATGAAATCCTGTCACATCTCCTGTCTCCTACTGTCTGCCTTACTCTCTTCTATTACTCAAGCTGATTCCTGGCTTAAGGGTTATCTTAACGTGTGTTGAAGGCATTTCCTACACCCCTCTGCATAGCCTTTGGTGGCATGCAGAGGACTAATGACTGAAGTGCTGGGACTTGTCCTTGTTTCTCTTCCCGCAGCTCAAGTGGGCCTTTGTGGATGTCGCGGCAGGAGACACCACGACTTCTCTGGAGAGACACAGACTGGGCGCTGGAGTGGGACTAGGGGACCTGCCGTTGAAAATATGTCTGTGGACCTAGAATAGGAAAAAGGAAAGGTTGACTTGGTTTGGGTTCTCCTTACTTTATATACTTTGTATCTGAAACATTATTTTTTTAAGTGTTTCTTATTCATCTTCCTTACCATTTAAAATAGCTGCATGACATAATGCAGAATATTACCATTGTTATATTAAAGAACAGCTGGGTTACATGGTTTACTTGGGGATTATATTCATGGCTTACTTTTCCTGTTTTCCTCTGGTTGTGAGAGATTTTGTGATGATGTAATTTTGTGTCCGGGGCAGAGAGGTGTGTGTAAACTTGACTGGTAGGCTATCTGTTCCTGACTGAAAGGCCCACCCTTCTCACCTTAACCACCTTTTGATGGCAGTGGAGACAGTTTTTCAGATGATGTGTTGGTTATAACAAAAGAGAGCAGAAGTTAAAATCGTGGAGATAGTAGCACTGCAGAGAAGTCCTTGCTTAACAAGGTCAGTGGGGGAAGGAGCTGGTCCTGCTGGCTCACCCATCCCATTGTCTCAGAGGGTCACTGTTGCATGTCCAGGACTCTTGTGGGATGAATATCCATGAGCACTGGACCCGTCATCTGTAGGGCCTTTCCCAAGTCATTATCCAGAATGAATGGAAATGTTTTTAGTGTGGATGAAGGTACATTTTTCCTTGAGAATATGATTATTTCTTAAAATTCCTATTGATTCAGTTCAACTCAGAAATATATTGAAGAGTATATTTACATAGATTTGAATGGACAGTAAGTTTTTTAAAATTGTAGAACAGCAGAAAATCATCTCTTTTACAAATGAAATGATATGCGGAGGCTATGGGCCAAGGAAAGGGTTGAGCTTGAACCTGAGGTTGTACCATGTTCCTGTTTTTAATTCATTTAAGATTTCTTGTAAGTGAAAAAAGTTTTGGATCCTGTTTGTAGATTTTGTCTTTCTTCTCTTCCAGAAATGATTATAAAAATCATTAAAAGTTCCATAATCTTGTGTGGACTTACCAGTAAAATGAATGGCACCCCTTAATTTGGAATTATTTTTCAGAAGTGGGGAGAGGAAGCTGGCTCTGCATGTTTCTGTGGTAACATATATAGTAAGACCAACCTTGAGAGAGTAGGTGAAGATTTTAATATAATTTATTGTTCATTTTAAACTCAGTGGGCACTGAAATGGGCTCAGAAAGCCCACAAAAGTAACTGGTGTGACATTTACCATAGCCTTGGTGCTGAAGTAACCTGCATACCCTTCCTTCATGAACTTTCCAGAACTTACGAATTTTATGATTTTATTCCTTTGAGAATTGATTACCCCTAGGGGCTCCTGTGAGGTAGGGCTGAGAGCAAAATGGCAGGCAACTGTCTCTGAAAAAGTGGTTTTACTATCTTGAGATTAGTAATGTTTACAGTTTAGCTACTCAGAAAATAGGACAATACAAAATTCAAGTGCGCTTTTTCCTCCACCTAGTCTTCTCTCCCCTCCCAAACCCTTGCTCAACTACATTTCCCCTCTTTTCTGGCTTGGTTGAGAGAAAGGAAACCTCAGCTCTCCTTCCTGGGTTTGTAGAGTGATTTCAATCAGCTGTTAGTTACCTTCCCTCTTCCAACCACATTTACAAGCTGGTGGACTTCATTGGGAGGAGGGTGAAAGTGTGGTTTCAGAGCTATTGTCTTTAGTATATTTTGGATTTAGTGGCCGCCCTTCTGGCTGGGGTCTCTGTATTACTTGACTTCTGAGCCAGTGTCACAGCATTCCTGAGAAGTTTTTCAGGTGACTTTTGGGACTGTAGATTGGAACTGATGGAATACTTGTGTTGTGAAATATACCACTCAGCAAGCCGTGGTGATCTCAAAGCCAGCCTATGTCACTTGAAGGCTTTCAGGATGCTCTGGCCTGGGGCCTCCGTGTTTGCAGGAGCACAAAGGCAGCCAAGCCCAGACCTGGAGACTGTCCCTGACCCGCTATGGTTGAGGAATGGAGTGACTGTTGCTGGTGAAAATCAAGAATGGCCAGGAAAGGCCTGATTCTTCAGGGAATGATAAAAGGGGTTTCTGTAAGGCTTGTACAAGACCCTTGTGATCATCTGTCCACTAGCCTCATGGGCCCAGAGAGGTTAACCTTCTCTCAGGAGGTCACACAGCAGGTTGGTGTCAAGGCTAGAATTAGACTTTGGGTCTCTGTGAAAGCTGGCAAGGGGGAGGTGAGCGGTGGACATTATTAGGTGTAAGTTCAGGTAGGAGCAACAGCAGATACTCTGATATTGAGGGAGAAGAGACGAATCTGGAAGACAGGTGTAGGTGGTGGGTCATGGGCCTGTCAACCCCCTGTGGTTCTCACCTTGTCAGGCCAGAGGGCAGAATGCATAGAGAGTGGGTAGGACTGTGGGAAGAAGTGGAGCTCTGGGCCAGACTGAGAAATATCCTTCTCACCACTTACTATATATCTTGGAAACATTGGACAAGTTACATATACTTTCCTTGAAGTTTAGTTTTTCTTACCTGAAAAATAGCTCATCAAGCTTTACTTTGAAGAGGAAATGATCTGTGTGCACATGGCCTTGCATAGTGCCAGTTCATGGTAGGTGATCAGCAGGGTCCCCTTCTCAGGGCTCACCAGCTCCAATGCACCCATGCTCTTGGGTGAGTGACGGGCTCTGCTAGGGAAGAGCACAGATTTGGAGGCTGATGTTTCTGAGCCAGTTCCAATTCTTTCATATACCACATGTATAACCTTGAAAAAAAATCACTTTACCTGGAGCCTTTGTTCCCTAAACTACAGCCTGGGAATAGTAATACTGACCCTCAGAGCTCTGGAGGGCTAAAGAGCAGGTCTAGCAGTGTGAGGCTCATGGTGGCATTTCATACATTTAATTGAGCTGACCTCCCCCCTCCCTCCCCACCAGCCAAGAGTATCTGAAAATAATTTATCTTTTTTCTTTCTGATATTATTGAGACCACTGATAGAGAAGAGATCCCATGAGTGAGTGGATTCTTTATCCATTATACAGGAAGTCTGTAGTTTTTTTAATAACAGAGAAGATGAAGTTTTGAAATTCTGTCTGATAATCTACAAAATCAAATATTATGGAAAATATAAAGAAAACAATGACTGAGTGCCTGCCTTCACCCCTTTAGTTTTTTTTAGGGTGGCTGATTGTTACACATACAAAGCTTACTGTTGTATTAAAAAAAATTGAAAAAAAGCCTTATAAGATAAATCTGAGGCACATTATTTTACTTATCTAATATGATGGCTATTGTGCTGAGTGGCAACTTAGTATAACAGGTAGTTTACGTAAAAGATTACAATTAGCTTTATTACATATTTAGCCAAAATTTGTATATAAATAAATATATTTGCATGTCCATACATTTGTATTTGTCATCGTGTACCAGTTCAGCCATCATGAGGTTGCCAGATGGGCAGGGTTTGCTTGTTACCATTCACCCATGCACATATCAATGAGCTCCAGTTCTCTGGGAACTGGCCTGTCCTCCCCACACTCCATGGCCTTGTGTGCAGGGTCGGCTGCTTTGACTGTGGGGCCCTACTTCTTCCCTACTGTCTCCAGTGTTGCTTCACAGGGACAAGTTCTGGGTCTGTGCACTGGTCATGCTGTCCAGGGAACAGCTTGGGCAGTATGCTGTGGTCTGGCCAGAGCTGAAGCCTTGGGGTGGTTGTGGAGGAGAGAGGGCTCCTGAGAAAGTGGGCTCAGAGGTCCTTAGCATCCAAGACAGACTCTTCTAGAACAGACTATGCAGATGACATGAGTACAGTATCTATGGGCCTAGAGGAAAGGGGATGGGACTCAGAGAAACTAGGCCCAGTTAGTGGATGTTTTGACTTGTATTTGTGGTCAGGGTGTTGTTCAAAGACAAAAAGAAGGTACCAGACAAATTATACTACCTCTGATTTCTGTGGCCAGAATTTAACATTGGTTTGTCTAGCACCAAAGCCCCTTTTTCCCTTTATACAAGGTAAAAGGCTTAACATCCAAATGTACAAAGCAGTGACTATGAGTTCTGCTTGCTATACAACTGAAATCCCTGCTAAGATGGCAAGGAGGGGTAAGATTGGACAGCAGGAAGGTTCTAGGGCAGAGAAGGGGAGTAAGAGAGAATGGGGTGAAGGCAGACTTGCAGGGGTGAATGGGGTCACCCATGGCAAACATCCAGACTAAGCGTTTTTTGCCAAGTCTGGCTTTGTTTAACTTCGTTTCTATATCAGATGGGTGAAAATTGTCAGAGAGCAAAGGTCTTTATTTCTTGGACCATTTCTGAGCAGAAGGCTTCTTGAATGACATGACCAGGGCATCAACTTGGCACACTTGCTTTATTTTTATACTAGGGTTTCCTGCTGAGATCAAATTAGAAAATCTGTAGGTTTTGGAATAAACCTTCCCCAGAATACCCCAAATCGGGTCCCGACCTCCAGGCCACAGGCCTGTTAGGAACTGGGCCGCACAGGAGCTGAACAGCAGGTGAGCAAGTGAAGCTTCATCTATATGTACAACCATTCCCCACTACTTGCATTACCACCTGAGCTCCATCTCCTTAGATCAGTAGAGGCATTAGATTCTCATAGGGGCATGAATCCTATTGTGAACTGGGCATGTGAGGGCTCTAGATTGCACATTTTTTATGAGAATCTAATGCCTGATGATCTGAGGTGGAGCTGAGATGGTGATGCTAGCACTGGGGAGCAGCTGCAAATGCAGAGTAACATTAGCAGAGAGGTTTGACTGCACAGAAACTAATAAGTCAGTTGCTTGCAGACTTGTATCAAAACCCTATTAGTGAATGGCAAGTAACAAGCTGCATTTGATGGTAGGATTTATAAGTGGCAAGTGAGTTGACGTGTTTCAATTCTATAGCTGCATCTGATGACAGGCTTTAAGTCAGAATGCAGCATTTCTTTTAGTCTACACTTGTGGCCCACTCATTATTTTATTTACCACTTCCATCCGCTCCTCTTTCCTTCACTGCACACTTGTCTCAGGTGGGACCATATAGTTGCAGGAAAACAAGCTCAGGGCTCCCACTGATTCTGCATTATGGTGAGCTGTGTAATTATTTCATTATACATTACAGTGTAATAATAATAGAAATAAAGTGCACAATAAATGTAATGTGCTTGAATCATCCTGAAACCATGCGCCCACCCCCACACCCCCACACCTGGAAAAATTGTCTTTCATGAAACTGGTCTTTCGTGCCAAGGTTGGGGGCTGTTGCCCTAAATCATTCTTTCTAGACATTTGTTGGGGGTGGGGTAGGGCCAAGGCAAAAAGACAGGCAGGGGCCAGCTGGCCCATAGGAGGCCCTGTGCTCCAAGCCAGGGAATTCAGTCTTTACCCTGAAGATACAGACTGAAAGGTTTGAAGCAAGAGAGACAGTCAGGTTTATACTGGCAAGACTTCTCCAGCAGCAGAGGAAGCAGAATACGGCTGAAGGTGAGGACACTGGTTTGGATGCTTCTCTAGTAGGAGTTGGAAATGGAAGTAGATATGGAGGTACAATAGTCTTTCCTCTTACCACAGTTAACTGTGATCTGAAATATTAAATGGAAAATTTCAGAAATAATTGGAGTTTTAAATTGTACACTGTTCTGAGTAGCATGATGAAAGCTTGCGCCATCTCTCTCCATACCTCCTGGAATGTGAATCATCCCTTTGTGCAGCATCTCTACACTGTAGATACTCCCTGCCCAGTAGCATTCGGTAGCCATCTGGGTTGTCAGATTGACTGTCATGGTGTCACAGTGCTTGTGTTCAAGTGAGCCTCATTTGACTTAATAATGTCCCCAAAGTGAAAGAGTAGTGATGCTGGTAATTCTGATATGCCCAAGAGAAGCTGTCATGTGTTTCCTTGAAGTGAAAAGGCGAAAGTTCTTGACTTAGTAAGAAAACACATCATACGCTGTGGTTGCTGAGGTATCTACGTTAAGAATGAATCTTCTGTTTGTGAAATTGTGAAGAAGGAAAAAGAAATTTGTGCTGGTCACCTCAGACTGTAAAAGCTGTGATATGATGAGTGCTTAGTTGAGATGGAAAAGAAATTAAATTTGTGGGTAGAAGATGAGAACAAAAAATGTGTTCAGTTGACAGTAATGTGTTGTGCCAGAAAGCATCGAGCCTAAAGGGAGACTTCAGCAAGGGAACCCCTGAAACAAGTGACCACATGCACAGCAGTTACTTCTGTAGAGCAGTCTTGTTCAACCTGTGGCATGAGACCCAGGATGACTTTGAATGAGGCCCAACACAGATTCATAAACTTCCTTAAAACATTATGAGATTTTTTGCTACCTTTTATTTTTTTTATTTTTATTTTTTAAGCTCATCAGCTATTGTTTCTGTATTTATGTGTGGCCCAAGACAATTCTTCTACTGTGGCCCAGGTAAGTCAAAAGGTTGGACACCCATGCTGTAGAGTTCACCCTCCATGCAGTAAAAAAAAAAAATCTGTGTGTAACTTTTGATTCCCTCAAAACTTAAGTATAGTCATTCTCGGTGTTTGCAGGGAATTGGTTCCAGGATGATCCCCTCCCCCTAATACTCAAGGTCCTTACATAAAGTGACCTAGACAGTCAGCCTTTAGCTGATTCCCAACTGTGATGGAATGGAAATACTGTTTTTGATCTTTGTGGTTGGTTGAATCTGTAGATGCAAAAAAAATCTGCATATATGTTGACCCATGTGGTTCATAACTGTGTTGTTTAACCCTCTTACTGTTACCTTCTGCCAGCGGTACTAGCGAGAAATGCGAAGGGTAATTTAATAAAATGTATCACCTTAGGAAAAAATGTTACGAAGTTATTGTTTTAGATATCCATATGCGGTATTTTTAGTTTTATATAAATCGAATTAGTTAATAATAATACTACTCTTTTACATCGTCTGAAAAAGAAGTATAATTATTTCAGTCATACATCATACAAGAAAAAGTATAAGCTACAGCACTTTTAACTATGGTTTACATATGAGCCGATATATCAGCCCGACGCACTTTTCCCTCGAGATGCAAAAGCCGATATATCGGCCTGTCACACTAAAAGGGTTTGGGCCAATTTTATGTTGCTCCATTATATTATTAGTTATTGTGGTTAATCTCGTACTATGCCTGATTTAGAAATTA
>PVKE010022629.1:0-25407 GCA_004027555.1 Craseonycteris thonglongyai | reverse complement strand
GGGGACAGTTGTGGGGGGAGGTGGGAGTGGGCACTAGATATAAGGTGATGGAAGGGGAACTGATACTGAGTGATGGGCACATAATACGATGCATGAATGATGTGAGGTGGACTTGTACATCTGTAAACTGTCTAATTGTTACCAACCAATGTAACCTCATCAAATTTAACAATAAATTAAAAAAAAAAAAAAAAAAAAATATCTCATCGTGCTTTAAGGAAGTTTCCGAAATTGTGTTGGGCCGCACATTCAAAGCCGTTCTGGACCACGTGCGACCCGTGGGTTGGACAAGCTTGTTATACAATTAATTGTCTGCGTTCCCTGTTTCCCATGTAAACCCCAAGAGAGCATAACTTTATTTCTTATGAAATATATATATATGTGTATATATATATGTGTGTGTGTGTATATGTATATATATACACACACACAAGTACATATATACACACATATATTAATATTTATTCACGTATCTGTCTTGTCCATATATCCTCAGTGCCTGCCACATTATTGGTTCTCAACAAATATGAATTATTAACACATCAGATGTACCCATGGATTATAAAATAAGCCCCGATTTCAGAAATGTTAACATGATGAAAGATATGTCTTCATCTTAAAATGAAGAGAACACGGTAAAATAGCCTGTGCTGTGCCTGGATTATTTACTATTTTTGAAGATTTTTTTTTTATTGTTTTGAGAGAAGGTGAGAGAGAGAAAAGGTGGAGGGCCCAGAGCCGTCTCCATAGCTGCACATCATTAGCTGTGACGTGGTTTCATTCCACACAGGTGGGTGTGGGGCCGTGGGGGACGGGAACAGAACCCGGGCCTCCCACTCGGGAGGCGAGAACCTTCGCTGCAGGGCCCAGCGTTACCGGTGGCACCGCAGTTCAGCATATGGGTCTGCACGGGCCGGGGCTAGGAATCCAACCCCGGACCTCATGAATGCAAGGCAAGTGCTCAACCGCTGAGCTATCCCGGCCTCCCCTGGATTATTTAGCGCAGCGACATGCTGTGTCCCTAGACTTGGCATGAAAATGCTGAATATGTTTTCAAGGCACATGGGGTGAGATTTTTCCTCTTCTGACTCCAGCCCCTGGAATATCAGTACTTGCGAAGGTTAAAAAGTACCGCAGGTGCCGATGCGCTGGGTTTCCTCCTAAGAACTTCCCGTGTGTGCCTTCGTTTAACCTCACAACAGCATGCGTATGGCTCCGATTTAATCGATGAGACAGCTGGAGACCTCGAGAGGGTGTCAGAAACGTTTGTGATTCAAAACACTTTAGATCCTCACAGATAAAATGCAGAGTTGGCAAACTTTCTGTAAAGGCCCAGAGAGTAAATACTGGAGGCTTTGCGGGCCATCTGGTCCCTGTCACAGCCACTCAGTTCCGCCGGTGTGGGTCTCCAGCAGTTAGTTGTGGGCAACGTGGGATGAACAGGCCTGGCTGTGTTCCAATAAGGCTTCATGAACAAGAGGAGGCTGGCGGGCCAGATTGGGCTCCCCGGGTATCGTTTGCTGACCCCGCAACAAGATGTGATCTTTATGAGGGCGAGTGAGGCCTGTCACGTTTTGTTTGTCATTGTGGGCCATGCAAGGAGCAGGCTCAGGGCTTTGCCCATGGTAGCTCATGAATGAATGAATGAATGAATGAATAGGCCATGCAGGGAGCAGGCCCAGGGCTTTGCCCATGGTAGCTCATGAATGAATGAATGAATGAATGAGTGAATGAATGAACCAGGGAATCCATTGGCGATCTGCCTATTGGGACCACCATGAGGAAGGCCGCTGTGTCCCCAGCTGCCTCTCCATGCATGACTTCCTTGACCTTCCTATGACCTTCTCTGCCCCCTTCCTCTCCTCCTCTCCCAGTCCAGGCCAAGAGGCCCAGCCCCCACCTTCCCAGCCTCCCTCCAAACCCCTGAGGGAATCAGATGACCTCACCCAACGAGTTCTTCTGCCAGGAGTGGCTTTTTCTGGAACTTCTTGGAGTTCCATGGGTGTGTTTGCTGACCCATTTCTTTGCCCCCTGCCCCATTCTAGGAAGAGTCTGTGGCAGTCCACACTGTAGAACAAGATGTCCCACGTTACAAGGAGGCCGCAGGACAGTCGGGGCCAAAACTTGGGGGTCCATCCCACCAAAGTATCCAGTGGGTGAGGGCACATCCGGGTGTCCGGGCCTGGGTTGGGCTGCGACCTGGAATGCATTTCAGGCGGGTTCGTGACCAGCTGGACCATATGGTCTTCAAACACACCTTTTGGGCACCAGGGACCGGTTTTGTGGAAGACAGTTTTTCCACGGACCAGAGTGGGATGGGGTGTGGGGAGGATGGTTTCAGGATGATTCAAGCACCAGCTGCAGCTTAATTGTCACTTACACTCACTGACAGGGTTTGGATAGGAGTCTGCAAGCAGCTGATTTATGATGGTCTCTGTGCAGTCCAACCTCTCTGCTCACGTTCATCTGTATTTGCAGCCGCTCCCCAGCGCCAGCATCACCACCTCAGCTCCACCTCACATCATCGGGTATTAGATGCTCATAAGGAGCCGTAACCTAGATCCCTCCCATGCGCAGGTCACAGTAGGGTTCCCGCTCCTGTGAGAATCTAATGCCACTGCTGATCTGACAGGAGGCGGAGCTCAGACGGTCATGTGAGCAATGGAGAGTGACTGTAACTACAGATGAAGCTTCCCTCAGTCATGCACCACTTACCTCCTGCTGTGTGACCCTCTTCTAAGAGGTTGGGGACCCCTGTCTTAGAGCATCAGGTGGGAGGTGTCAGTCAGGGAGACCGGGTGAAAATTCTGGCTCCGCTTCTGACCTTGGCCTGGTCCCATCACTTCCCTGGGCCCCAGGCTTCTCACCTGAGATGCCTGAGATGCGGCGTTCGCATGAGCACTGACCCCTGGGCTTGTGGGGGCAGCACTGTGGTCTTTGCTGCTGTTAATTCATTTAAGCCTCCCGGGAACATGACAAGGTAAAAGCCATCCTCATTAGCCTCATGCTACCGACAGTCCTTTCGCTCAGCGTTTCTCCACCGTTTTTTTCTTTATTATCACCCTCCTAAGGAGAAAATTTTAATTTAAATGCACCCTAGTGAGAGAAATTAAATATCAAAGGATCCGATTTTTCAGGGAGGGTTGAGCCTTGGAAGGCTCATTGTCATAGCGAAGATTTTTTTGCCACCACGCCCTGGAACCAGTTTTTGTCCCTTGAGGGGCCAGTGTCTTGCCTGTTGAGAATGCTGAGAATGCTTGTTTTGCATGACTTCTCTTAACAGTTCATCTGATGAATGAGGAACTGAGGCCCAGAGAGGTAACTTGCCCAAAGTCACACAGCTAGTGAAAGAGTTGGAATTCATTTTTCTTAAAGATTTATTTTATCGTTTTTAACAGAGACAGAGAGAGACAGAGAGAAGGGGGAGGGCCCAGAGCCGTCTCCATAGTTGTATGTCATCAGTTGTCAACATGGTTTCGTTCCACATGGGTGGGCGGGGGCCACACACAGAGTGAGAACTGGGCTGGGGGCCTCCCACATGGGAGACACATCCTCTCAAACCAGAGGCCAAACCAGGGGGCGAGAACGGAACTGGGGACCTCCCGCATGGGAAGCACACCCCAGTTCCGCATATGGGTCCACATGGGCCGGGGTCGGGATCTGATCCTCAGTGTCCGGGGCTGCAAAGTGAGCACTTAGCCATCTGAGCCATCCCAGTCTCCCCTGGAATTCAATTTTAAGAGTCTCACTCCCGCCTGTGCTATGAGCCGCCCCTCTTCACTGGTGTCCACAAACGGTCCCCTCTGTCACGTGCCTTGCTTTCTCCCCTTGTCTCTCGGTCTCACTGGCTCTGTTCTCACGCGCGTAGAATTGCCTCGTTACTTCTGATGGCTGCATTGTTTCCCATCCGCATCAGCCCTGCGTACCTTAGTTAACCCGGCCGTCGCGGCTGAAGGTGAGGGCATTGCCAGTCTTTTGCAATTAAAGGCTCTGCTGATACAGCCCTCCCTGCAATGTGTCCTTCTACGTAAGTGCCACAGCCCCGAAGGTGACATTCCTGGAGATGCCGCGGCTGTACAGCTGCTGTGGGGAGTGTGGCAACATTCCTGCGGAGCCCGGAATCTTCCCCAGCTGTTGGCAGCCGCTGTTCTGACCCCCGAAGGCCGTCCGACCTGGGTATTGAGTTGGACGTGGGCTCCCCACCCCTGCCAGCCTGTGTGCATGCAGCCACCGTATCACCCTCTTGTCGTCCGGTGTTTCCCTGTGAGGCCTCGCACGGTTTCTCTGCGAACTTCAGTCCTCTCACACTTCCGGGGCTGGAAGGACCCGGCATGGTGGCTGCTCGGGGTCTCGACACCCACACGGTTAGGGGAAAGCGCACGCCTTCCCGCGTGGCCTGCCTCTGTGACACTCTCTCTAAGAGCAGGCTCTCGTTCTGTAGACCTCCCCGAAATCCAGCCCCAGTGAGCCAGATTCAGGGTCTGTGGAGGGCAAAGTCAAATCGCTTCTACGCCTCCAGGCCTGAGCCATGCTTCCCCACGCTGCCCGGAACACAGAGGTGGGCTGAGCGCCTTCAGGCACCTGTTCAGCAGACAGCTGACCCAATTTCTGCCATGAGCCGGGTGAGGTTTATGGATGTGGAAGGGACATAGCAAAATAGCTTGCGCTCTAGTTGGCGGATACAGACGATGAGCGAGTAGACGTTATCTCAGATGTGAGAAGTGACAGGGAAGGGACTTAGTAAGAGGGATATGGAGTGTCTGTGGGGGGCACGGTGGGTGTGCTTGCGGGAGATGTCTTCTGAGTCTTCTGAGCAGTTGCCTGAGGAGTAAACCATGAGGATATCTAGGGGGGGATTTTTCTGGACATAGAGAATAACCAGTGCAAAGGTCCTGAGGTAGATTACAGCATTTAGCTTGTGTCTCCAGACAGCACCACAGAAAACCAGAGCTGAACAACATTCACTGGAGCCCCTTCCCTGTCAGATGCAGACTGAGGCCAGAGTGGGGGGAAGTGACAGTTCCAGGGTCACACACCTGCCAGTAGGACACTTTTTCAGGCCTCCCAACTCCCAGCCTCATGCTTCAGAGAGACTTCCAGGGGACTCAGAGCAGCTGGGAACATGTCAGGCAACCTGGCTCGGCGCCCAACACCTCCTGCTGCGTGGGTCCAATTCCTCCACCTCCCTGAACCTCAGTTTCCTCCTCTGTAAAATGGGAACAATGAGAGCAATGACCCTCAGGGTCATCATGAGGATTAGATGCGAACACGGGATGATCTGTGTGTGGTAGCTGCGCAGTGAGCCTTAGTTATAGGCCCCGCACTTCTTGGCACTGAACTGGACACAGTCAATCCCCTTCCCAGTCCCCCCCCCTCCGAAGTAACACCCATCCTTCCCCACGTGGCTCTCACCTGACCCAAGCCACATTTGCATTCGCTCCGATTTTTCTTGGGGGGATCTTAATACGGGTGAGAAGTTCAAAGTGGTGTGCGTAGGGTGATGGTACAACGAGAACAGGGACTGAAAGCGGCTTGATGGTAAGGGGGTTCCATTCCCTGGCTCAAGCAAGTGCTTGGATCCCTCAAAATTGCCGCTTTCTCATAAAATGGCATACCCAAGGCCGCGTGGGGTTGAGGATCGCGTAGGCTATTGTAATAAATGCTAGCGTTCAAACAGCACAGCACCTAGTGCCGAGAAGCGACCACTGCGACTTCTCTCTCTTCTCCCTCCCCCGCCTAAGTGATTCCGAAGGGTAATTCCTGATGGTCTGTCTTTGGCTCCATTTCACAGATGTGGAACCTGAGACCCCATGAGGTGAGACTGTATAACAGGCAGGAAGCAAGGGGGACAGGATTTGAACCCTGACGGTGACTCCAGCCCGGATTCTTAACGCTCTGGTTGGAGGGACTCATGAGCTGATGGAGGAAGCTCGGATGCTTGGTGGCTTGTCCTTTAGAGTGAGCCAAAGGGTGGGCCTGGCCCTGAAGAAAGCCATGGGTGCTTCATCTGCAGCAATGCCCCCTGACTTCCACATTAGACGCACCTCCCGGTTGTATTTTCAGAATCTCTTTCGCATCTTGCACATCTAATTCCTGGTCCCTCGGGGCCGCGGCTAATTAGCTTTTGATTCTGCACAAACAGGGAGGCAGGAACGGGGACGGGGCCTGCTTGCTCTGATCACCCACAGGAAACGTAGGCAGGGCTGCAGGTTTCTAGAAGGGCCAGGATTTGAAGGTCAGAGGGGAGAGCACCCCAAAAGTCCCCAGCTGCCCTGCCTCCTCCTCAGGGGCCCCTCACACCCCCAAGTCGTGAGAAACATGTTTCTTGGTGTAGATTTGGGGTTTTTTTCCCTTCTCAGGCCCATCTGACCACCTCCATGTGACCACAACCGGCTTTCCAAGAAGTCACTTATTGTCACCCGGCCAGGAGACGGTTGGCATCCTTTGAGGTTGCACGTAAAGTAGGGCATTTCGAATTCGCGTGTTGCACCGGGCCTCTTTTTGCCAGGAAGAAAGGTCCCTTTTATCTCTCTGCAACTCCATTCTTAGGAGAAAGTGGGCCCGACTTACGACCTGAGGTATCGTTGCTGCCCGCAGGCGGACCCGGTTGTGCGTTCGCTCAACGGTCTCAACAAAGAGCGAACGCCAGGTCTTCACCGTGGTCTCGAGTGACGCTTGTGAGCTTTTGGGGTCAGGGAATTCTTTGTCCTGTGCACTGGGGGGTGTTTAACAGCATTTCCAGCTCCTACCCCCATCAAAGCCAGTACCTCCCAACCTCGACATGTGACAACAGAAATGTCATGCACGATGTCCCACGAGATCCAGGTGCCCCCATTAACAGCAGTGCTGCTAGATGGCTTTATACCACGTAGCCCCCATTTCCTCTCTGACCTAATCTCCTGATTTTCGACCTTCTCCCTCCATTCCGGTCACCCCGACAAGGTGAACCAGGCCGGGCATGCTGTCACCTCAGGGCCTTTGCTCTCCCTCACGTGCTTTTCCCTATGTGCACACGCAGCCTGCTTCCTCACCCATGTCAGCTCTTTGCTTAAGTCCCCCCCCTCTCAGCTCAAAGCCCCCCTTAACCTTCTTCAAGTCTCATCATCCCAGATCCCTAGCCCCCTCCTTCTGCCCTCTTCTACCTCCTGTGCACATTATTTGTGCGTAGTGTACTTTTGGGTTTTGTTGTTGTTGACAGAGACAGAGACAGAGAGAAGGGGGAGGGCCCAGAGCAGTCTTCGTCGTTGGACATCCATTTTCTGCAGTTTCATTCCACACGTAGGTGCAGGAACCAGGCCGGCGAGCCTCCTACATGGAAGGCATGCCCTGGGCGGGGGCAGAACCAGGGGCCTCCCACATGGGAAGCTCACCCCCGCAGGAAGCAAACGGAGGTGGGAAGCACACCCCAGTTCAGCGTGTGGGCCCGCACAGGCCGGAGCCAGGATTCGATCCTCGTTTCCCAGGGCTGCAATGCAAGTGCTCAACCTGCTGAGCCATCCTGGCTTCCCCGCATAGTGTTGCTATTACTGTTATCTGTTGCCTGTCTCCCTGAGCTCGAATGAAGTTCCTTGGGGGCAGGACTCCCATCTGCATTGGTCACGGTTGCCCCCCAAGCCCTTGGGTAGCACATATTTGGGACATTTTTGTCCTCTGCCTGCTGTAGACATGCACCAGGCACTGTCAGGACACTGGGGTTGTGACAGTGACCCCGGCAGGAGCCCAGAGCTGTCACAGTCCAGACCCAGCTGGCCCAGAGCCAAGGGTGAGCTCTGTCTGCCAAGGGAAAGAAGGGTATAGGGGTCCCTAGCAGGGCAGAGATGGGTCAGGGCCTGCCCCTGGGGCAGCAGGTGCAGGGCTGAGTTTGGGGAGAAGGACAGTAGGGAGAGAAAAGCCCCCAACTGCCCCCCAGCCTGGGTCAACCTGCCCTGCATCCCCACGCGGCCTGGCCCCGTCCTTACGCAGGCCGCCCCACGCTCTGAATAAACACGTCCCTGCCGTCCTCGCTTAAGCAGCGGCGTTTCCTGTGTCCCCAGAATGTTGGAATGACGATAAAAATAGTGTTTAGTGACCCACAGTCTGCTTACTTGTGCCGTCAGGGACACCTGCCATGCCATGCCCAGCCCCGGCAAGCAGGTTGGGCAGGAGCCTCCGCTTGTTGAAAACCCCTAAAGAAATGGGGGCAGAAGCAAGTTTTGGGGTCTGCTGAGCAGGAACCTTCCTGCTGGGGGAGCAGCCACTGAGCCTCATCCCTGTTCTTGCCTTCAACCGCAAGGGGCCCCCCAGTCACACGGACCTACCCGTATTTTCCGGCGTATAAGACGACAGGGCGTATAAGACGACCCCCTAATTTTACAGTTAAAACCTAGGTTGAGGCCTATATTCGCTGTATAAGACGACCCCCCACTTCCGAGGCTGTAGTCTTATACAGCGAATATAGGCCTAAACCTAGGTTTTAACTGTAAAATTAGGGGGTCGTCTTATACGCCCGGTCGTCTTATATGCCGGAAAATACGGTAAACGTTTCGTCTCTTTTCATTTTCTCCACCAGATTAGCAGCTAGCTTTGCCCTGTGTTAGACATGAGGACAGTAAGGCACAGAGAGGTCAGGTAGCTAGCTCCAGGTCACACAGCGCACCGGCAGTAAGAGCTAGAGCCTGGATTGGAACCTGTGGCTCTCCAAGCCCGTGCCAGGACCGCGGCCCCACCCTGCCTTTCTGCCTTCCCAGCAGTTTGGACGTGTCCCTCCAGATGTCGCCCGGGTTTCACGCCTGTCCCTGCTCGCGAAGGCCTTTCAGAAGCGCGAACCAGGGTCGCTGCCATTGACGTTTATGAGGAAGATTCTTTTTCTACTTAGCATCTTTAAGCAAGAGCCCTCAGGCCTCTGCTTTGGGGGTACATGCATAGCTTTGCACCTCCAAAGGGTCACCTTTAGTTGGTACAACGGACGATCCCGAGGGAACTGCAAAGGCTCATCTAAGCAGAGTTTGCAGGAGGAAGATGCTTGTAGGTCCACGGAGCAACAGATCGAAGCCCAGTTGGTAGGTATTAGGCAGAGGTTTCTGGAGACTTCTGCTGGCACTAAACTCAGGGGTGCCAGGCTGCCTTGTCCCACCATTCCCCCTCTTTCTGCCTGATCTCTGGGCATCAGCTAGTGTAGCCAACAAGGAGCCACATCCGATGTCCCAGCACTGAGTTCTGGTGAAAGGTTCTGCAGCGCAGGCCTGGGGGTGCCAAAGGACGCGTCTTCGCACTCCTTTGTCACAGCTGCAGGCCTGAATGTTGGCCCTGGAATGTTCCCGTGCATGCAGGGAGCCCACTTCAGCTTGACGGCCCCATTGTATGGAGCCAGCCATGCAGCCAGGCCAGCGTCTGGGCCCTGCCTCTCATGTGCGGCGGCCCCGTGTACTTGGAGCTGAGATCAAGTGCTTGTACCGTCACCGTCACCCGGGAGACTCGGTAGGGCGTGGACAGAAGTGGGCAGGGTCTCCTTATCCCCGTGGGTCTCACTTGGTACAGAAAAGCGTTTCAGAGGCGCCGTGTGTGGCCCAGCGGAAGGATGTCATCCCAAATGTGCACGTTCTTATTCATGTCCACGCTCAAACCGGTTTTCTCTCCTTCGCTTCCGATGGCTACGCCGGTGGCAGAGCCTCCCACCAGCGTGGCTTGAAACGTCTCCCCCGCCGCTCCGTGAATAAACACTTGTGTGTGACAGCGATGCAGCCCAGCCAGCTTGTCCATTTTCGGAAGCTTTTCTGCGCAACCTTGCAGAGGTCACCTGAGATCGGCTCAACAGAGACGAAGGGAAAAGGAACACAGTCGGAGCTGATGACGCTGAAAACAAAGTGACCGGGTCTTTTTCATAAAACAAGGAACCCCGTCTGTGACCCGGAACCAGAGAGCTCATTGCGTTTCCCTTTTTCCATTGCCTGCTAGGAAGCTCGGAGACAGTTCCTACCTCCCACAAGTGCCTGAGACCTACAGTCGTTTTCTGGCTACTCAGCGTGCTCCTGGTGGTCAATTAAACTTCCAACTGGGTTGTTTCCTCTTCACTCCCTTCCTTACTTTCTCCTCCCTCATCTGTTATATTTTTGGCCAGTGCATGGAAGAGCCGGGGTAAATAGCTAATTAGATCAAAAGATACTTTCCTGCCATATCTGTAGATGTCTCTTGTTTCTGCCTTTGTCACCCTAAGCCTCTTTGCAACATATTCCAAACGTGAGGCTCACAGCAATGTATTTAGGCTTTCAGAGCTTTAGGGAAACACCATTCAGGGGGAGTCCATGAGGCAGGTATGCTTCACCCCAGCCAAACCCTGGTTTGCTACGCTCACTGGGCCTCAGTTTCCACATCTGTATAATGGGAACCAGTGACCCCCACCTGCTGACCCCATTGATCTCCTACCTTCCATGCCACTGATCAAATGAAAGTCCTTGTAAAACAAGACAGTCGTCAGGTGGCCTGAGAGTGGTCGGGACTCAGTGGCAGACCCAGGGCTGTTGATCGACTGCCAGATATTGTCACTTCGTTCTTTCGTCTGAATCATGGAGATGCTGATGTGAGAAGCGCTCAGCACAGAGCAGGTGCGTGTCGTTGGGGCCGTTGACAAGTGCGCGCTGTGCAGCAAGGCGTTGGGCTCTCGGTCGGGCAGGTGTGCCAAGTACGGCAGGGGGTTCTGGGCATGGAATATACTAGTCGCCCCTGTGGGGCATCTCCTCCCACCGTGCACTTGGCCCTCCTGGTAACGGCGGCCGAAACACCTCCCCTAATGCGGCCGGGTCCTGGGAGCACGGCCAACCCTTCTTGGAAATGGAATTTAACCATAATGAAAAATGAGACCTCGGCCTTCGGAGCTTTCAGACTCCAGGACGCAAAGCCAGCCTAGGTGGACATCTGTATTTCTACTCAGGAGGTCGTTAGAAACTACGGAAAGTTTGACACCAACCCGGACTGAACCTCCGATGGAACTTGCAAGTGTTGACTCAGCCTCTAAATGGGACACGCTCCTTTGCTAACCTCTCAAGCTTACTTTTCTTTCTTTTCTTCAACTAGGGGGAAAATAGCCAAGTTCAGCGTCTACTTTAATGGTGAACGAGGTTCTGTGTTGTAAGTAGGGCAACCGAGACATGGAAAGGGCAAGAAAGAGGTGGGCAAACTGAACTCTATTAGAACGCTTTATTTCCTGGATGAGATAGATACATCCTGAAAACTGCCAATCACTGGATTTCATTTGCTCCAACCTCAACGTTTATTCTCTGCAAGAAGTCATCAGGACGTGCCTTTCCTGCTGCTTAGAGCGAGGTTACCCCGAAGACCGAGTATGTGCAAGGATGAGACGGAGTTCACAGTTACTGCTGTATCACTCTGGATTTGGGGTGCAAGGGGGTGCTATTTTAGGAACAAGTCCAATGGTCGAGCTTCAAAACTGAGCCTTTTGTGAAATGTTCAGAGCGACAGTCTTTCGCATTCCCAAACTGTTACGGCGACGACGTTGGCTCTTGGATTGAGAATACGATCATGACATTTTGAAGTTCCCATACCTGGGGAAATCCGGAGCGCTCTCAAGCTAACATTGGGAAAACATATCAGTCAAACTGATTTTTGGAAGATGACAGGGATTTGTGAAATTGGGGAGTGGAGTCTCACACGCACTGGGGAAACAAAGCTGCTGAGTTTAGCATTAGTTGTCACATGTCGCAGAGTAGGAGATAAAAATGGTGGAAGATAATTGAGGGGTTTGGCACAGAAATCATAGAGAAAGGGAAAAGTGAGATTATGGGGAAGGAAGAGGGAAGAAGGGCTGACACAGATGCTGATGGGGGTGTTTTAGAGCAGAAGATGGCAATCTATAGCTCGTGGGCCAGATCTGCACCCCACCCCACTCATTTTTGTCAATAAAGTTTTATTAACACCCAGCCACTTGCTCACATATGGTTTATGATTTCTGTCACTCTACAATGGCAGAGTGGAGGGGTGACGACAGAGACTCTCTGGCCTACAACGCCTAAAATATTTACTCTCTGGCCTACAACGCCTAAAATATTTATTAGCGGCTGCTTTATAGAAATAATCGTTGACCTCTGATCTGGATCATTATAAATAAAAACTCTGACAATGGGGCCGAATGCCTGCCCCACCATTTAGGAGCTGGGTGACCTCAGACAGTGACTTCATGTCTCGGAGGCTGTTTCTTTGTATGATGCGGATTGTGTCAGTCACCCCAAAACTCTGATGAGAGGCCGCAAGTGGATTTTGCTGTTATCACTCATGGGTCTTCGGGTCATCTAGATTCCAGAGGGTTCTTCTGTGCTCAGTGGTGGCTCTGTGACCTTGGCTGTCTCTGTCTTGTCTGGAGATCATCTGCTCTGGGACTGTGTCACTTCGGCCATGTGAACTCTCCTCCACGTGGTCTCTCACCCCCCAGGAGACACTCCTGGGCTTGTTCAGATGTCAGCGACAGGGTTCCAAGAGAGAGATCGAAGGTGTCAAGGCTTCCAGAAGCCAAACTTAGAACGGGGGCAGGGTCCCCTCCACCACGCTCTTCTGGACAAAGCAAGTCCCCTGGGCAGCCCGTATTCCAGGTGTGGGAAAATAGACACCTCGCTTAATGGGAGGAGGTGCAGGGTCACGTTGCCAAGGGCAAGGACACAACAGCCAACAGTGCGCTCGTCTAGTCTCCTCGCGATAAGACCAGCCCCTCTGGGAACAAGAGCATCATGCACAATACCTGACAGGTGGGGGGCTTGTAAGAAACCCTAGCTGCTACCGTCATGAATGAGGCTGCATGCCAAGGGCTGTTTGGTGATTGGTTTATCTGCTGCTTGGGCAGGGCACCGTACAGAAGGGGCAGGTAACTTACGGTCCCCAGTAGAAGACGTGCCCCAAATATATTGCCAGGCATGCATTAAACTCCTGCTCGGTGTTAGCGCTTGTGAGTAGGTGATCGATACCTGTGAGCTCTTTTGAGGTTTATTTCTACTTCCTGTCAGAAGCCTCAGTCTCTCCATCTGATTTGGGTTGCCGCCTCCTTTTCCTTCTTTGGATGCTCCGCCTCCCTCTCGCTCTCTCTCTCTCTTCCTCATTTCTTGCCCTCCATCCCCCGCATGGGCCTCTTTCTTTCTTCCCCTTCCCCTGCTTCCTCATTTTGACTTCTCTCTTGGGGACACTTAGCGGAGTTCCCTTGTCCTCCTGCTCTGGGCATCCCTTAATGCAAAGCGACATCAGAGCGGAGTCTCAGGCCCCGGGAGCACTCCGCGGTGACACACTCTTGGCTGGAGAAGCCGCGGCAGAGTCCTCGGAAGAGCTAAACTGTAGCCTGCTATGCCGACCACCAAGGACTGTGCCGGTGACCACCTGACAACAGCAGAGAGGGCCCACGGCAGGACTCGTCGTCACCCACAAGCCCGGCGTTCTCCCAAGGCTTAGAAGTGGTTCACAGCCCCTGGCTGTTCTGGAAGGCTCGTTCCTGACCAGCAGGACCTTCGCTGAGCTTTCGCCCATGCAGGGGTGCTAGACTGGGTGTTTTCTGAGCAACCTTGGGTTGCATCGAAAATGGGATTTAAAAAAAGAGAAGAGTGATGTCTGTGAAGGGTGATGGAGCATCTGTGGCGATTAGAAGCCTGATCCACGTCACCCCTGGGTGGGACTCTTCGTTCTGCCATTTATGAGCTGGAAGAGGGGCTTCTGTGTACGGTTGTCCAGGTCGTGCACTGCACAAGGATGCGAGTAGGAGCCGAAACGCAGCTTGAGACGCACCATCGAGACGCACACCTATGCTCAGGGCTGCGATCACCCAGAGGAAAGGGCGTGTTTTGGTTAATTCTCCCAAAGATGCAGCGTGAGCGACCCATAGCCTGGTTGGGTAGTATTGAGAGAGTTCAGCCTCTCTGACCCTCAGTCTCTTCATCTACAAAACCAAGATGAAAGCAACAGCAGTGTCATATGTCTGTTTATGACACCAGGTCTCTGTAAAGTGCTTAGAGCCCTGTGAAGGCTAGATCAGTAATGGGCATGCCCAGTGGTTAAGAGGGCAGGGGGCATGGTTTCATTCCTGTCTGCCACGTGCTAGCTGTGACCCCTTGGACACGTGCATCCCTCTCCGCCTCGATTTACATATCTTTAAAACTGGGATGATAACAATAATGATAATAACAATCCTTCCCCTGGGGTCACTGGAAGGATCAATGAGTTCATGCACGTCGGGCGCTTATTTAGTTCACACAGAAATATTAGCCGTATAAGCCGCCATCAGTGCTATGAGGGCTCAGGACCTGGGTGGGGGACCAGTCAGTCTGGGCTAAAGGATTTGCCCAGAAAAAGTGCCCGTAGATACTTGAAACTGGGTGGTTTTTGGCAAAGTGGAGCAGCGCATATATCAGCCAGCCAGCGGGCATTTCCAAGACCCTGAAGCGCTTCTTTGCCAGGTGAGTTCTCTCTGACTTTCCATCTGTCGGCCTCTTCCCAATGATCGGGTCAGGACCTTCCCACCCTCCAGCCCACCACCACCCACCCATAACACACCCTCTGTCCACCCACTCGGCCACAAGCCTGGTTCGAGTCCCCGGGCCTACCAGTTCCTAGCTACGTGACCTTGGGCAAGGGCCTTCGTCATGTCAACCCTTTCGCTGCGTGTGACAATAATGTCTTGTCATGAGTTGCTATCGCTGCTATGTGTGTGACTAGTATGTCTCGTCTTGGTTTTCATTTACATATTTTGCCTCTCCACATATTTTATTGTAGTACAGGCACGTGTGGCGATGCAGCTTTTGATAAAACACTTGTATTTTATTCGCTGGACGGAGCCACAGTCGCCTTCAAAATTTTTTTTCGATATATGTGTTGTATCCAAATGTCATAAGTGAAAACTTTTCTGTTTGATTTACGTTGCGAAGAAATAACACATAAGGATCTTGAAACTACATTTTCATTTACCCAAACTTTATTTTATACTTCTTTAGTATTTTTATGTAAAGAAAAATCATCATTTTTTGCGAAATATTTTACTTTTCTCCTGGGCGTTTGGCGTTGATGTTACAGAGTTTCCTTTGCGCAAGTTGCGTGTGCTGAATGGAGACTTTCAAGTGCGCCGGGAGTGCTTATTCTAGGTGGTGAAATTGCTCAGTTCATCTCACTGCGTGTGAAAAGCAGCAGAGGTGTCATAGGGCATTTTATGACGTTTTGACGGCAAAAGCTGTGACTCATCATCGGCGGCGGATCAGGTTACGAGGGACAAAACTCCATCACCTGGGTGGGCCCTTCTACACTCTACCTCCTTATTCCGTGTTTGGTTGGTTGTATATCTCATTGTATAACTGTAAAGTCCCTTACACATACATGGAGCTCTGCTGCCTCCGGCAGGGGCTAGCGCTTACCAGGTGCTCGGTAAACGTGCGTGAGTGAGTGTGTGCGTGGAAGGTCGCCGTGGGAGTCTGGATGAAAGAATGTTGGGGACACCCACCTTCTTTGACTGCTTCACTCTGTGCTGTGAATTGTGCTTTGGGTTAAGTCAACACATCTTCTCATCAACCCTGTGCGGTTTAGATGTTATTATACCTGTTTTACATAGGAAGGAACCAAGGCTCAGAGAGGTTAACTTTCCCGAGGTCACACAGCTAGGGAGTGGTAGAGCCAGGATTCGAATTCCGAAGAGCGGCTCCAGAGCTTGTAGCCCACTCATTGCACAGTGTCCAGCGTGTTCCAATGGACTGCGACGGCCCATCACCTTCAGAGACGGACGTGGGATACAGCCCATCCGAAGGGAGTGACCAGCACTCCCCTTTCGGGTGTGGACGGGGACACACACAGGTTGGCTGTGATGAGCTTGGACATTCCACCCTGAAGCTTCGTAGAGAATGTCGAGGTCTAGGAACGGTGCAGCCCAGGACAGTGCATCGCATCCCATAAACAGCGACGGTCCCCAGTCCAGGAGGCAGATGTCACTTCTCAGCACCTTGGGCCGGGGCATGGCTGTCACTGTTCCCTGCGGCCATT
Organism: Craseonycteris thonglongyai; assembly: GCA_004027555.1. NCBI lineage: Eukaryota > Metazoa > Chordata > Mammalia > Chiroptera > Craseonycteridae > Craseonycteris > Craseonycteris thonglongyai. The sequence continues at coordinate 9,420 of PVKE010022629.1, read as the reverse complement.
CTCCACGGCACACCAAGCTCACCGGTAAACAGGAAGGGCCAGCGATGAGGCGGCCTTCTTCGGGACCCGCGCCAACACCAGACGCGCTCGGGAGCCCCAGTCCCTGGGTCCCTGATCCCTGGGTCCCTGATCCCTGGGAGGGCGGGCCAAGGCAAACACGGCTCGGGAAGAAGATTTAGGGGTAACAGCAGCATATTCCTGTGTACCTCGGCGTAGTAAAAATCATGGAGGGGCAGCTGCTGGGAGGCTCAGTTCTGACATCTCCTAGACGGCAATATTAGCCGCGTTTCGCGTTCCCTCTCTCTCCCCACACCCCGGATGGGCTCGGGCTTTCAGGTCATATAAACGCTCCGTGGGCGAGCGCACGCATGTGCATGCGCACGTGTATATTTATTTATTTACAGGCATCTTGGCTGATTTATGTCACCGGCTGCGCCAGCATTTACCTTCCTTTAGAGACTGCAGTAATGAGCCGACATGGGTGTCATCCATTACCCACATGCGGCAGGGCGTGGGGTGTGGGGAGGGGGCACCCAGCAGCTGCAAAGGATGGGTTTGAAAGCTGGATGTCCTCCATCATCCAGAGGCCCATTTGTCTCCGGAAGCGTCCGCTGGCCAGAGGCCCTGGATGGGAGAATGCTAAGAAGGTGACGGGCGGAATCGGGGCGGCTTTGCTAGGGAGCTGAGGCGACAGAAGCAAAGAAGGCGTATAGGCAGGTGCAGGACACGGACCATGTGCGATCGCACACCTGGACCCTATGTCATGTTTACCAACCAAGGTCACCCAGGTAAATTTAACAACAACAAAAGGAGTGTAGGAAAATAAAGCCAGGACTAAGAGCATGCTGGGTACAGAGCTGGGGTTCATCTCAAGTCACAGAGACAGAGGCAGTGAGACCCAGAGGACGGTACACCAAGACCTGGGTTGTTAAAGAACCTTCTAGAGGCTGACCCCTGTCCTCCTTAATGATGTCAGCTACATGTAGCGATCACCTTCTTCCAGGGTCTTCCGTGGAAGTGGGGTTTGCCCCCTCGGGGTCTTTATGGAACCACATAGGATACTCCACAAGGGCTAGGTTGTGTTTTTTTTTTCTTTTAATTTAATTTTCAGTTATAGTTGACATACAATATTATGTTAATTTTGGGGGCCCAGCATAAGGATTAGACGTTTATATACTTTACCAAGTGGTCCCTCTAATCAGTCTTGCTCCCATCTGGCACCATGAGGACAATAGTATTGACTATATATACTTCCTATACTGGGCGTCACATCCCTGCGACTCTTTTTAACTCGCGGTTCGTACTTCTTAAAAGACCCCTTCCCCTTTTTCATCCAGTCCCCCAGCCCCCTCCCATCTGCCAGCCATCGCTTTGTTCTCTATGAGTGTTTCTCTGTTTTGTTTGTTCATTTATTTTGTTCTGTAGATTCCACCTATAAGTGAGAGCATATGGTATTTGGCTCTCTCTGTCTGACGTATTTCACTGAGCGTAATACCCTCTAGGTCCACCTGCGTTGTTACAAACGGTAAGGTTTTTATGGCTGAGTAATAATATCCCACCGTATGCATGCACCACCTCTCCTTTATCCATTCATCTGTTGATGGGCACTTAGGTTGCTTCCACATCTTGGTTATTGTACATGACGCTGCAGGGAACATAGGGATGCTGATGTCTTTTCAAATGAGTGTCTTGGGTTTCTTTAGATAAATATCTCATAGTAGAATTCCTGGGTCATATGGTCGTTCTATGTACCATTTTTTGAGGAACCTCCATACTGTTTTCCACAGTGGCTGCACCAATTTGCAATCCCACCAACAATATACGAGGGTTCCCTTTTCTCCACACCCTAACCAACACTTGTTGTTTGCTGATTTATTAATAATCGCGCAAAGGCTAATTGTTAACAGCCCATGGGAGTAGCATGCAGGTTTCATAGCCAAGCTGTGTGACTTGGGGCGTGTTACTTGAGCTCTCTGTGCCTCCATAGTTTCACCTGTGTAAAATGTGGATACTAATAGCACCTACCCAATAGAATTGTTCTGGGATTTTTTTTCCCCCAGCTTTATTGACTTACAATTGACAAAATTGTAAGATATCTAAAGTGTAAAACATGAAGAGCTGATACACCTAAACATGAAAAGACTCCCCCCGCTAATTACGCACTGTTCTGGGATTTTTTTAAAGATGACCTGTGTCACGTGTCTAGCACAGTTCTTAGAGTTCACGTCCGAGAAGTGTCAGCTACCGTCGTTGTTGTCACTAACTTTGAGTGTCGCCGGTCCTTCCTGCACTTGATCCCTGTGTTTACCTCATGAACATACTCTTTCTTCTCAAGACCAAGCAAGAAAGCTACCTTTCCCTACACCCCCGACCAGCTTCCAGTTCTTGACGGCCCATCTCCACATCCCCCACCACCACCACCCCCGTGCACTCCTGGCCCTGCACTGAAATAAATTATGTGCATTTACCCCACGTCCCTCTCCTGTGTCTGAGCACCCCCCCCCCTCCAGCAACAGCTGGAAGCACCTCTTAATTCACCTCACTGTCCTTGGCTCCCCCATACCTGCTGGGGAGTAGGCACCCCATTAAAGTTCATGGGACGCATCAACCAGCTCTTCTCAGCCTAGCAGACTCAGCCCCTGCTTAACACATCACATCTTTAGGAATATGTCTTTCATCAATCCTGAAAGGAAATCCATGCTTATTATTACCAACTTCCACTCGCAGCTCTGCAAAAGAGGAACATACTGCCGTAACCATAACATAAAGAGTACAGGGAAGTCATTGACGATCCAAGTCCTGGCTATTGCATTCTGTAAATAATCACAGCAGCAACATGAGACCAGCATTTGTCAGGCCTTAATGTGCAGATGCATGGCTCCCCTGGGGAATCTTGTAAAAATGCAAATTCTGACTCAGGTCGGGGTGGAGGCTGCATTTCTAACAACCCCCTAGGAGATGCACCACACGCCGGGGCTGGGCTGGAAGAACCACGAGGAGTTCAGGCACCCTGCATCACCGGGATGTCAGGAGCTACAGACACAGGTGTGTTCATGGGTGGCTTGCGGCCCCAGCTCCTGAGGATGTTGACGGTGTCATTTTCTGAAGGTGTGGTCACTCACTGAATGATGGAAAATCTCCCCCTTGCATTAAACGGAAATGACGTTCCTAGGAACTTCAGTCACACTGACACGCTTCAGACGTTCTCGGTCACAGGTAGATTTGAGCTGGGTTCCTGTGCACCATGGTATTTCACTGCGGCCTCTCCTGTGCAGCGGATGTGGGTCTCCTTACCCCCTTGTTGTAAGTGAGGCTCTAAGCTAAGCCATCTTCCCCTCTGTCTCAGGGTCAAGGGGCGGAGCCGGCTTCCAGACCAGCCCCGGCCATAGGGTTCCCTCCCTCCTCAGCTCATGCTGTGCGTCGCACTAACCTAGATGCATCTGCTAACTTGCACCAGACTTATTATTTGGGGTTCTATGGGAGCCGGGCCCGGCATGGCCCACGGCTTTCTAAGTGCGGCGCCGCCCGGCCACGTTCTGTGCGTGCGAATGAGCCAGGCGAGGGGCCCCGGTGAGATCCATTTGCATTGGCAGCCCGGAGAATTGGCATGTCCTCATTGGGTGCAGCCACGCACCCCACTGCCCACCCTGGCACTCAGGTTCTTTAGGAAGCAGCTGTGCACTTCTTCCTGCGTCCTTCCCAGGGGCCTCGGTCACCGTGATGATCGGCAGGAAGCCTCCGTCGCTGAGGTAAACCACAGGCAGATGCTCCCAGGTGTCCACGTGGCCTGAGGACGTCGGAAACTGGTCGTGACGAGTGAGCAGTGGGAAGGAGGACCCTACCTCTGAACAGCACAGCCGGCCACGGTTTCCTTTCGGCTCCATTTCTATTCCTGAGTTCAAATCCCAGCTCCTCCGCTTCCTAGCTCTGGGTTTAGATACTTCACTTCTCTGAACCTCAGTACGCCCCCTCCAAAAAATGGGGAGAGTAACGTAGCATCGCGTTCATAGGGTGCTCAGGAGGGTGATATGAATTAGTAGGTACAGGGGGCTTGGAACAGAGCTTGAGGCATCAAAGGGGCTTTCTGACAGATGCCTGTGTCTTAAACACCGGTGTGTGTCCAACATTGTGTTCTGAACTTTCGATAACAGATTCTCTCAGTGCCCAAGAGGAGGCGCCAGCCTCAGACCCTCAGACCACGGTGCAATGAGGACACTGAGGCACAGGGTGATGAAATGATGTGTCATCCCCGTGCAAGAGGTGCCGGAGATAATGATCAAAGGCTGAGGCCGGAAAAGGCCGGATGCTCTTTGGAGTATCCATCTCCTCCCAGGTCCCAGGTCCCTGAAACTCCATCAAAGGTAGCACTTGGCTCATCAGCCGTATTGATTAAGCATTGTCTATTAATGCCCACTCTGGACCATCACTTTTATAGAGTTGAATATTGGACCGTCACTAAAGCAAGACAAGGACCCAGGTCTTCTCCCCCTGTCTTTGCCCAGAGTTCTTTCTACACAAAAATAAGACCAAAAGTCTATCCAGGAGCGGATGGTTTAAAAAACACAGCGACCGACCAAGAGGTCCGGATTCAGCGCACTGAGTACAGATCCATCCCAAAGCCTGAGAGTTCGAGAACCAGGGGAAGCCAGAAGCAGATCCAGGTGTCTGTCACACCGCAGCCCGGGTCACGTCCGCTCACTGCCTGTCGGAGCCATACTGCGTTTAGCATATTTCCACCTGACTGAATTTGGCTCTAAACATGCCCAAGGTGGAATGGGAATGGGAGGCGTTACTGCAGTTAATTATTTCTTTTGGAATAAAAATGGGATTCCAGCAGCAGCTTCAAAGTGAGGCAACAGCCCAGCAATTAGAGTTTTGGAAGCTCTCATGCAGACATTCGAATGTGCAATCATGGTAATAAGTCCATTAAAAGAAAGGAAGTCAGAGGGTCGCATTTGCATAAACAGCCCAAGGTGAGCGCGTGGGATTGGCTAAGGAAAAAGGCGACACAGCTAGTTGATCAAGATGAAGTAATAATAACTGATGTGTCCTTCGGGCAGAGACCCTCAGGGGTCCCCTGGTGGAGGCCCAAGGTTAATTAGCCGTGGACCTGACTTGGGATGGCTGCTCCTTCTTCCTCCGGCTCTGGGTTCTGGGCACATTCAAGAAGTTGTCCATGCATTCGTTCTCACCAGGATACCCGGGAAGTGAGGAGACTGAGGCATGGAGGGTCTGAGCCACCTCATTTCCTGCCGCGTGACTGACCTTGGCCAGATTCGGTGGCCTCCCTGTGCCTTTGCTTCGTTGCCTCTGTTGGGACTCTCCCGCCTACTTGGTCCTGTGGAGAGGATTGAGAACACAAGGTGTGGGAAGGCCCAGAGCGTGAGGGTCCCTGGCTGCTGAGGGTGTGGTCTGATCCTGCAAGCACCTTCCTAGAGGCCTCCCTGGGTCCTGCAGGGCAGGGAACCTGGATCGGGGTCTCCAGGGAAAGGAGAGAACAGCCAGCACCTGTGTGTTTCTCGGTGGTTAGGTGAGGAGTTAGAGGAAAAGTGACGTGACATCTCGTGTCCCTTGAAGGATGGACGGGTAAAGAAAAGACCATCTAGCCATACAAGGAGCCTCAGAAGGGAGGACATCCTGCCCCGTGTGACCACAGTGGGTGAACCTTGAGTACAATGTGGTACCTGAAATAAGCCAGTCACAGACTGCATGACCCCACTTGGATGAGCAAGCTGAAATAGCGACATTCCTAGAAGCAGAGAGCAGAACGGTGGTTTCCAGGGGCCGGGAACACAGGGACATGAAAAAGGGGAAGGGGCGGGAGAACTCATGAGCTACCGGACAGGAGTTCTGGGGACTTCGAGTGACGGCTGATCCTCCCTGGCTGGGCATCTCTCTGAGCTTTCTGGAAGCTATCTCATGTCCGTGAGCTCGTCATTCCAGAGGACAGACACTTCCCTTCCCTCTTACACACGAACCTTTGGATTTCCTGGGGCAGCTGAGCTGTGTCTGGGGCCAGGCGGAAGGCCAACGCGCCACCCTGAGCCAATCCCCCTCCCCACCGTGGGGACCTCTGCAGAGACACCGCGGATCAATCAAGAGCCATGTTAGAAGTGACAGTGACACCTGGTCTTGATACCGTGTAGGAACCGGAGACATCGGCCAATCTCCAATGGGCAGTTAGCTCCCTCCCACCCCGTGGCTGTGTTTCTTGTGTCTGATTTTATTGGGGTTCTGCCCGAACGGGCGAGCGAGCATGAGCTTTGGAAATCGGTCATTGGTGGAGGTTTTCTGCTCCGGAGGCCAAATTGCGATCCCTGGTTAGTGAGGAAAGAGAACGCCCATGACGAACACTTAACATATGTACGATGGGCAGGGATGCAGATGGCTGGGAAGCGCGGAGGCTCTCAGGCTTCCTCCTTAACAGCTAGAAAACAGGCCAAGGGACCGAATTTCATTCATTGCCTCCCACGGTGGGAGGCATCACGTGGATTTCCTGACTGTTTGAGACAAAAAAAGGAAAGAAAAACTGGTTCTCGCCCCTGAGGACAGCGGGAAGGACGAAGACAGACTATAGCTCAGGGTGGCTCCCGTATTGGTGAGGATGGATGAGACGGTGCTGCAATAACAAAGGTCCCCAATCCTCAGTGATGGAAAGACAGAACTTTACTTCTGCCCATGCCAGGGTTTCTGCCCCACCCTGGCCTCCTTCAGGGGAGCCGGGGCCCCATCTCCTGAAGGGTGGCTGGATGCTCCCGGGCAAAGAGGCATGTGGCCGATTATGTCCTCATTCAGTCACTTGTCTGGGCCCCAGCAAGTTGCTTGGCTGTGCCTGGTTTGCAGGGATGGGAAGTACAGTCCTGTCGAGGACCTAGAAGGAAGAGCACTTGGAATATGTGTCAAGCACTCTACTGAACCCCACCCCACCCCCATTCCGCTCCATCCCAAGCTAGGCTAATAGGAGCAAACAAGGAGAGACCCCCTCCCCCATCAGAGAAAAGCCAAACTGAAGAGGCCCCCCCGACAGCAGCAAGCATGAGAATCAGACAGGAGCCAGTTCACTGCCTCCCGCCGGACGGCGCTGGGCAAGTAACTGGACTCCCCCTGAGTTCTCCCCTTCTTTGGGAAGAGAGAATAACAGCCCTGGCCTTGGAAGTGATTTCTGAAGGTCAAACGCAATGTCTGTCACACAGAAGGGCTTAACACAGGGCCCGGCCCCGGGTACGTGCTCAGGCCGTTCTAACAGCACCGTGGCTCCTATTTCTGTTCAACGGTGAGCAGCGTACCTGCGTGTCAGCATCCAGTAAGTCAGACCTGTCAATCACTGAGTTTACGGTCCGGGGCTCGTGGTGGGAGCTCAGAAAATACATCTGAGAGGCTGCGTGGGGTCTTTCAAAGGCCTCTGGGCAGAAAGAAGGGAGAAGAGGAAGATCATTGGGGTTCAAGGGCAGATGCACGGAATACTTGCAAGTCTATGTGGGGAGGAAAGAAAAATCGGAAGGAGGAATCAGAACTAGATGGTCCCTGTCACCAACCAGGATATACTATCAGCCCCTGTGTGTGACCAGCAGCCTCTCTGTGACCCCCTGCCACCCAGTGGGCCACCAGCCATTCTTAAGGTGGCCATTTCGAGTGACATGCCTGTCCCAGACCCATTTGGCTGGGTGGGAGTGGGCGGAAAGGGAGGTGGGTCCTGGGGTGCCAAGCCAGGCACAGTGCTTACGGGGACAGGGTGACAATGGGGCTCTAGAACTTTCTACAGCTCCTTGGACATGGCATTGAGACTGCTAGACAGGAACTGGGGTCTGGGTTTGGCCTGCTGTGAATCCCAACCTCTCCAGCAACCGTAGTGACCTTGGACAAGTGACTCATTAACTTCAGTTCCCTCACCAGTAAGAGGAGAACGACAGCAACGTTGAACCTAGAGTAGCCACGAGAGACCTTAGTGTCAGCTTTCACTCGTACGGCCTCCTCCGAATAGGAGACATGGGTGCGCGCTGTTAGGGGCGATTGGACAAACGCAAGAAGGGGCGGCCACTACGGCTTCTTCTCCAGACCACGGCAGGATCAAATGGGGACCCAGCCAACCAACCGAAGCTCAGGGGACAGGTGTCTTCTAAACTCCTCTCCTGGAGAGCTGGAGTCTGCACATTTTTTCTTAAGGGGTCAAAGGGAAATATTTTAGGCTTTGCAGATCATGCATTCACCATCATAACTATTTGCCCTTCCTTCCTTCCTTCCTTCCTCCCTCCCTTCTTCTCGCTTTCCCTCTCCGCTCACTCCCTCCCTCCCTTCTTTCCTCTTTCCCTTTCTTCCTTTCTTCCCTCCCTCCCCCCTAAAGGAACAGGCATAACCATGTGTCAATAAAACTTTATGAAAAAACAAGTGGCAGGTGGGCTGTGATGCACAGAGGAGTTCGGTGACCTACTAGAGGGGCCACACTGAGGGTGAGGCTCTTCCGGGCAGCAGCGTGGACTGCCCTGCTCTGTCCCTGCCATTCTGTCCCTTGGGAGCCCTTCACAGATACATGTAGGAAAACTGATAAGGGAGTCTTCCCTCAGAATTTCAACTCATGGCTCGTGTGTTTCTCTAGCAACGGGGATAGGTTTCTGGGACAGCTCTCATTCTCTGTGGCTTCGGAGATCGTCCCCTCGAGGGCCAGCTTAGGGACAGGGGACACTCTTTCGGGTTAAAGCCCTGGGGCACTGACTTGGGGTGCCCGTCTTCCAAGGCGAGACCTTTAGCACAACTCCTCGCCTTTCTCCTGACCCCCAGTGACTTAAATCAGTTCTGCTCCAGGTACAGACGTCAGGAGTCAAAGCTCGTGTCACAAGTTTGCATCTGCCCCGGCATTCCATGTCCAAATGGCCTGCAAAGGGTACATCCGCCTTGCAAACACTCAGTGACATCTCTCCCTTACAACTGACCGGTTTCTCTTCTGGGCATCAATTGGTGAACGTGTCCGGAGCGCAGGGGAAGGTCTGCACGATCGCAGCAACATGGCCTCCCTTTATAACTTTATTATGGTGCCCCCAGCCCTTACAGGAGCCCCCCCAGTGCTCTCTGCTGAAATGTAAATGGGAAGCTGGAGCCAAATGTCCATAATCCAAAGGCAGAGACAGAGAAACTCCCGTGAAAGGGAGGTGTCGTTAATAACCAGCTCTGGGGAAGCTGGGATGGCTCAGTGGGTTAAGCGCTCACTTTGCAGCCCCTGGGACCGAGGATCGAATCCCGGCCCCGGCCCGTGCGGACCCATATGCTGAACTGGGAGCTCCCCCAGTTCAGTTCTCACTCTGTCTGTGCATCTCTCTGTATCTCTCTGTCTCTGTCAAAAATGAAAAATAAATTTAAAAAAAATGTTTAAAATAACCAGCTCTGAGCATCGGAACCATGGCCCTCGGGTGCCTGCAAAAAAACGCC